>VWZU01008650.1:691489-839647 GCA_013397095.1 Sterrhoptilus dennistouni
ATCAATGAAGAAGTGTGACTTTTTAAAACTAAATTAGAAGCATTTTCATTCTTGTTAACATGGGCAGTTTTTTCTGTGCAATTTGTTTTAATTTAAATGTGCGCTTCTGAAATCAGTCAATTTTTCTTGTTTAGACTAATGTGGAAATAGCATAAATGCTTAAATTGCACTAACATTGCTACAGAATTCACCTGTTCTTCCCCTGCCTCCCTTCAAGAATCTTGCTGTTTGTAAGGGCTGATGCTCTTGGCTTACTTGAAGTAGCATCAGTTTCTCTGCAAGCTCAGAGATTAGGCAGAACATTTATATATAGACTGGGATGTTTTGCTTCAGTCTATCTTGTCATGGTTTCAGTAGAATAACCATTCTGAAATAACCATTCTGAAATACACCTCCTGACCTCTTGACCTGAAAGAGCAATGCTTTCCCTCAGTTTGATGAAGGTGGTTCTGGCTGAGAGTTCCTTTCCTCACATGCATGGATGAAACCTGCATTGCAAACCCAAACAGCTTGTTTACAGATACCATATTACTGTCTAGGTAGCTGTTCTTGTGGGTATGCTTTAATTTTTTGTTGTTGTTGTTCTTGTGTACTTTCTTGATACAAGGATTCTTTCTCTGTGTGTGTTTGTTCCAGATGGCGTTGCCGGATTCGGTCACTACTTGTCTTTCTCAACCTGTGCATTATGCAATTTGCAAACTTGGATTTGAAAAGACAGACACCTATGATATTAATAATATTTTATCTGGAAATGGGGAAGTATGTTGGGAAGCTGTTACAGAGCATGTGTGTTACCTTGAATCAGGTTGGTGTTTACCTGCTGTAGTAGTGATGCATTTACAACTGATGCAGAATTTCTGTTCAATTCGTAGCAATCCTAGCTGAGTAGTGACAGTCTGTTACAGTACAGCATTAGCTCTGCTGCAGATTAGAGTGTGTAGAGTTCTTATCTACAAAGAGCTTTGAATTTTTCATCTGCAATTGGTATTTAGCCTTTGCTGGCTCCTAAGGTTCATGTAATCTGTGCTACTGAAGTAGCTCCTACTTTGCCTTCACCTTGGTCCCAGCTTAATGTGCCTGTAACATAATGGGTTCAGTTCTGCTTCTCTCCAACCCTATAATTGCCTTGTTCTGTGTTTTTTATATTCCTTTTTCAGTAAATTTAAGAGCCTGGGGCCGTCAATATTGCTACTGTTGCTTCTGTTTGCGTTTCCCAATTTGAGGTTGTACAGAAGTATGATCTTGTTTCCCTTCTATGTAGAATCGTTTGTAGTTGTTTTTTAACCAAAACAAAGTATTTATGTCCTCATGAATTAATTGAATTTTAATTTTCCAAATTGCATCATGCAAGCTTTGTTCTTAATTTCCAGAGGTGGTAAAAATATCTTTCTGTAAACCAGAAGAATTTATTTTCCTATAAAAAGTGTCCCATGAAAGAGAAGCAGTGATACCACTCTGTAAGGTACCACATCCATCTGCCTTCTTTAAAGGCTGTAAGTGGTGCAGTTTGACTCCCTGCACTAGCTTCCAGCTTGATATATGGAATTTCTATAGGAATTCTAGTAGATTCTTCGCATTTCAACAAAAGCAGAACATAATGATCCTATTTACTTCCATATTTTCTTGTTTTATTGGGGTAGAATTTTTTTGTTTGTTTGTTTGTTTGTTTGTTTGTTTTTTGTTCTATTCAGAGAAGGTGCTTGATCTTACCTGGTTTTGCATTGCAGTTTTACTTTTCAATACCTTTTCTGTGAGGTGTTTTGGACAGTAAATTGTATTCTATTGGTTGTGCTAAAATAGTCAGGATAAAATTATCTGTGCTAAATATGTACACAAACTGTAGCAGGTTTTATCCCTAGTAAGTTTTAAAATATTAGAACTTCAGGAAGGTTGGTACCCTAATCACCTTCTATTTTTCAATTTAAGATCAAGGCGTGGATTATATCAAAAGCATTCGATCATTAGGACCTGTATGTGAATCTGTTAATTTGTACTTCAAATCTCTGACTAAGGAGCAATTTGTAATTCAGTATGCATCATGGTTCCACTGGACAAACTGCACAGAGGTATGGAAACTTCTGTTAACAGTTTGTTTTTTGGCACCTGAACCATTTGTGGAAGTTTAATGTGAGAATATAGATGAGATATCCATGAACCAAAATGCTTAGAATTTGTAACTAATTGTCCTTCTCTGATAGATGGTTGCTTGTAATTTTTCTGACTTTGTAATTAGATTTTGTATTAGACAGCATGAGGAGCTTTGGGTGTGTTCTAACATTAGTTTGTAAGATTTTGTTTTTCTAATGATCTGTGCCTAATACCAATTTTTACCTCATAAAGTTATTATGGATAACTTTAAAGATGTAAAGCACTAGATGTCAAGAGGTACTCTAGGGAGATTTCTCTCCAGGCGTCTACACTTTCATTTCTTTGACATGGTTTTCTTTCTGCATTTGCATAGCAACTATTGTGGAGAAATATTTAAGTTTCTCTGTGGTTTTGGCACTGTGATCTTTACTTTTGAATATTGAACACAACATTCTTCCTCTCCCCCATTATGCAGGTATTTCTTGAAGTGTTTGATGTTTTGCAATATACACAAGCTACAGAAGTTGCTCTTGGCTTAATGAAACTAACATCGTGCTTGGAGCGAGCCCTGGGTGATGTAAGTGCCAGCAAGGGGAGTCTGTTGCAGATTTGGCTTTATAAAATAGGAATGAGCTCTTGGATTTAATTGTACATTGAAAAATTTGATATTACCCTGTACTGTAGTGGTACACTAATAGCCCACATGCATTTTGAGTTGGACAGTTTGGTTCTTTCCTGGATCCCAGTTGTGCTAATGGAAATGTATGTGGAGCTCCTTCACCAGTGCTTGTAGAGTTGCTTGTGTGAGTGCTGTTACTAACCAATTTAATTAGGAAAGAGAAGAGTTTGATTTATCAGTGTACATATAGTAGGTCTTTAGTAGTTTGATTTATTTAACTGAAGTGGGGCAGCATAGCTGCCACAGAAAATCTGATGGTGTATTAACTTCTGTTAGCTGTCATGCACCTAGAAAAGGAAGCTGCTGGGTAACTTCTTTTCTAGAGAGAAGGGAGAAACAGCTACTTAAACAGTTTTTGCTGCTGGGCTATTTTACAACCAGGTAAATTAAAATGGATAGTTGTTCAATACCTATAAGGAGATCTGGAGAAGGAAATGTCAGAGAAAGAGCAACGGGCCAACTCACAAACCAGTTTGCCCAAGTGTGGGGCAAGGTAAATTTTGCAGTAAAGCAAATCACCAAAGATTGGAAAAAATTGTCAGGGAGAGTACTAAGAATGGAATGTGTGATAGCAACTGAGACTTGAGATGCTCAGATTGTCCAACAAGGATAAAATCTAGTTTAAAGAATTAGAAGAAGAACCACAGGTCTCTTCCCTTTCCCAGTGACAGACCCTATAAATTTGTATTGTAAGAACAAAATACACTGTCCTTGGTAGAGCTTATTCCCTTAATTATGTGTTCTTGTTGTGCCTCACTGGCTTCTGTGGGATTTTTTTTAAGAGAAAAGCAGTCTATATATATGTACAGATCCTATGTACAGATCCTGTGAAGAGCCTAACTATGGTCACATTAAGTAAAATATCCACTCTTTCCTAATATGTTTTCTTAATTTTAATTTGTCATGAAATTACAGAATTTAAAGTCTTTTTAAGGATTTGGTGGGTTTTGTTTGATTAGTGTTTTTGCAATAATGAAAATTATTATTAGGTAAAGTAATCAAGGTATATGTTTGAAATACAAAGAACTATACTAAATTATTTATTATCTTTTCTGCTCTTTTTTTTCTTAATAGGTGTATTTACTTAAGGATAATGATTGTCCTTTCCTTCTAAGAGACTTACTTGCATCTGAGCAGCTTGCAGATGTCTTTGGGCAAGCTGTAGTAAGTACATAGTTTTGAAATAAGGAATAACCACTAAGCTGATTTTCTTCCTACCAAATGTACCTTGTTTTAATTTGCATTAACTTACACTGGATTTATACTACAAGAAATAAGAGCTAAACTTGATCTCACTTGTTTGTCTGTCATAACTGTTTTGGATGTCTAATAACTAGTTTGATTCTTCCATATTATATTCTATATCCTGTACAAATAAACTGAAAGATTCTCCTTCAGAGAATACTGACAATTGCAAATAATGAGTTTCTGTTACTGTGACAAGTGGTGGTCAGTCATCTTCACAGTAGACATTGTAGTTTCTCAATAACTTCTGAACTTTTCTGCCAAGGGAAGGTAATAAAAGTAAGAAGGGTTAGAAAAGCAAAAAATAATAGATTTCTTTATGCAGTAATGACTTTGTTTATTAATTAGATGAATGTACTGAGGGTATTCATTGGATCTCCACGTGGTCTGAACCTTCGTAATATTTTGTGGCATGGGTTTGCATCACCACAAGAAATTCCTGCCAAGTAAGTTACCAGGAAAAAAACACTCCTTTTCTTACAAGTCAGACTTGTGAGTTCTTGGAAAGTGGTTGATAAAACTTACTTCTCTTATGGGGAAAAAAAAATTCCCTTGCTGCTTCTGCTTCTTCTAGAAATGATTTCCATAGAATTCTTCAGCCATTACAAAGATGGCCAGTATCAGGTCCAATGGGTTTTCTACTATGAGGGAAAAAAAGAAAGTTTAACTTTTTTTTAAGTCAGGGCAGTGAGGAGTAACTTGGAACAAAAGACAGAGGAATGGGGTAGGAGCAGCAATAGCAGCTAATGTAGAATACAGGGATGCTTTTTTTCTGATTCTACTCTTTTATTTTTTTTCATGTTTGTGAATGCAATTAATTATTAAGTGCCTCTACTTAGAAGAAGAGTGTACGTTCTGGGTACTTTTTTTTGAAAAGCAAAAAAACCCCTTTGTTCCTAACTTACAAATGTTGGTTCTTTGCAAAAGATTTCTTTGTATAAGCTTTTCTAATATATTGTGGTATTTTCCCTAGATACTGTGCTATGCTGCTTTTTCTAACTGCAGGATTGGGTCAGTTGTTACAGACTTATCTTCTGCAAACTAAAGGTGTTTTAGTACATCGACCTTATGTGATCTTCATTAGCTTAGAGGAGCTTGATGCATTTCCAGGCAAGTGTCTAACCACTAGAAAATTTTTTGTTATCCTGTATTTGCTTTTGTTTCCTTATCCAAAAGTGCTGTTGAAAATAATGCATTTCTAGAGTTCCAAGGTTAAATCTTAACTAATGTACCTGTATACACCATCATTAGATGAACCAATCATGCTTGTAAGGCAACTTCTTAATATGTAGACAGCTCGCTGACTATTGAGTAAAAAACTACTGCCTTCTAAAATAATTATAACACATTGAAACGTGAAATATGGCTGCTTCTAAAAGAATTCAACTGTATGTTGCATTTTTTTGATTATGAGAGTTACTTTCTTGTAACAGTCATCTAGTTTGCCTTTATGAAATCTAACTTTTTTCAGAATCAATGGGTTCCAGCTGCAAGGGTCCCAACAGGACTGACCTGAGTCTTATAGGGAAGGTAGTGTTGAAACTGAGTAAAAGATGATGACACTACACTAATGCTTTTACTCAGGGAAGGATTTGAAGTGTCAGATTAAAATCTTCTCCCTGACCATAGACCTTATTTGGTTTATTCCTGCTATTTTTAAGCAGTAACAGCATATAGGGAATCTTGGTGTCAGTGGTGATCGTGGTCAATTTGTGCTACATAATTAAGGGAACACCTCTCCAAGAAATTGAGACAGGGCTTTTGGGAACTAAATCAAGCTAGTAATATTCCAAAAATTATGTAGTATAAATCCTATAGCTGTTGATTGGCTTTGAAAAAACACCTACTGCAATCAAGTTACATTTACCATTTTAAGCTTTCTCTCGGATAAGACATTTATAATGTGAATTTATAAGTGTGAGTTTCATTACATGATAGCATTGAAGTATGAAGTGTTAATTTATTATGCTGTGTTTTCAACAAAGAAAACTGATAAAATAGGAGGAATGTGCTCATGTTCAAATGTTCATGCTACTGTGCTGATTCTGGCTGAATAGAAATTATTCATTAATATTATACTTTTTTAAAGTATCTGAAGTAGGTAGAAAATGACTCAACAGAAGCTGGGTTCAGTTGCTATGTAGCCTTTCAATAAAAAGCAAACATTACTTTTTTAACTGGTTTTACTCTATAATTTAATATTATCACCACAAATGCAAGCTTGCATATTTAATTTCTGGTCTTAAATATGGCTACTCTTGTGGCCATGTTTTAAATTAATTGGATAAAATAAATTGGATAAATCTCCCTTTACAAATGTTGAAATAATATATTTTCAATGAAATATTTAAAATTCATTAGTGAAGTGTAGATGATATGTAATTTTTCAATGTTGGTTTTTTAACTTCCAGATCTTAATAATGAAATACTTTCCATAGCTGAAGAACTTGTGAAACTGTCCAGTTTTGTATTAAAAATTATGTTACCATTTTGGATCACTGCTTTAGCAGCTTTCAAGCAAAGCAGGTAAGATTTTTAAAATTATTTTTAATAGAATCTAAAATGAATATATTGTGTATTTTTATGTCTGCATTTGCAGATTCCAAGACTTTGTAATAAATTACTTCACATCATATAGTTATGCTTTGTTATGGTGATGTCTAGGAAAGTTTGTTGACTTATGGCTTTGTTTTGTGCCAGCTAAGATTATGACCTATATTTTGAAGCCCAGAAAGAGCTATTGGAGATGTAGCAAAAAAGGAGAGGTTTCCAAAGCAAGTGGAAATAAATCTTCATATGTTAAATAACACGTATTTTGAATCTTGGAAGAAAGTCTATTGTTTTGTTTTCCTCTCCCATTCTCCATCTTTTTTTGAGTTATTTGTGTCTCTGAGTTTGAATTCAGTGGTCAGTTCCTGTTTGGCACTTATTATCTGACTATTCTGTTAGTCATTTATTGTCTGTTTGCAAAGTGCATTGCAAAGGAACTTTGTCAGGGTTGTTTAGCCTGAGACTGTAACTCTGAAATGGTTTATATTTATCAGGAAGAAAAACACTCTTCGGATATGTGTTACTTTTTCAGGTATGCTGACAGTGTGATTCTCTTACTTCCTCAGCTGGAAGTTGGGCTTAGATTGCTCTTCACTACATCTAATAAATGTCCAAATCGATTGCTAACAGCAGAGGTAAACTTTTGTCTAAAGTCAGTTATGATTTAGTGCTTGCAATATTTGTAAAATAGTTATTCTAGAAGGGTAATGTCTCTAACCATTTACACATTTACCCCACAAAATTTCAATCAATTTTGGAGCGTTATTTACAGATCTCCAGCTGAGATTCATGAATGCCTTTCTTTTTTTTAATATCTGCCTCTAAAAAGGACTGAAAAAGTAGTGGAAGATTAATGCTGAGAAACAGTAGTTTAGGGTGAAAAGCAGAACATGATATATTTGTTTTAGAAAACTCAGCACAAAGTCCCATAGTCCTTTTTTTCATTCGTAAGGGGACTTCTTTGCTATTCATGCACCTCTGATATCTCATGTAAATGAATAAACGAAAGTTTTATATACATGCCTAGTTAATTGATTTTGTTTGATAACCAAATAATATTATTTGTGTTTTGTTCTAGTCTTCTGCTTTCTACACCACTTTTGATGAGGTACTGTGATTTTTTAAAAATCTTTATCAGTGTCAGAATTTAAACCATGCATGTTTCCCATTACTAGAGTTAAGAATGAACTTTCTTTTGTTGAATATGGCATTATTTCTAACTTTTTTCCATATAAAAGATGATGGACAGTAAATACTTTAAATTTGGAGTGCTCCAGAAAATATCAAAATTAACACAAATTGTAATGAACAGACTATTTCTTTCCAAATATTTTTATCTTGAAATTCATCACTCCACAGAAACAAACTCTCTGTTATTTTTCTTAGATTCAGGTATTCAAAGTAAATACAAATAAGTATTGCCAGCATAAATCCTCAGTTTTACAAGTTGACTGGATTATTTCAAATTGTTTGTCATTAATAATTAGGTATTTTGATTCTAGAGTGGCGGGAGTAATCACATCAGATTAGGGAAACTACTTTAGATGTTGTTTCTTCTTTGATTATATGGTCTTCAATAATTTAATAAGTTTCTATTCAAATTACTTTTTCTTCTAGATGCTAGCAAAGCATTTGGATAATGAAGAAGTCAACCAGCTACCTGTAGTTCTTGAGGAGCCTGCCATGGCAAGTGTTTTGAAAGTTTTTCTGGGGTTTTGTTGTTGTTGTGTTTTGTTTGTTTGTTTCACTTAGTAATAATCTTTATGATATGCCTAATACTCACTTATTTCATACAACTTATGTCTGGCTGCTTAGAACCTTAGCAGCTTGTTAGCCTTTTTTATTGTGGAGGGTACAAAGTCATACCTGACAAGCTATATTGCATTAGGATATGGGACTAGCTTTCTTTATGAAATATAAGTCTCTCAGAGATGTTTGTCTTTAGACTTCTGAAGTTCAGCTGAATGGAGCAGGAGAAGAACTCATGCCTCATACAGGGAAATTTCAAAACGTATTTCTGATTGCTTATCTGTCTGGGCAGATAGCACAAAAATGTGGCTCAAACCTACCCGAGCACATTCTGCATCTTACTACCCAAACAGATTGTGAACAAGAAAACTAGGGGTGGTGAGTTTAGAGGTCTTTCAGAAGACCTTTAGAGGTCTTCTGAAAGACCTCTACACCCCAGAGTGTAGGGGAGATCGGAGGTTACTGTCCCGTTGCCAGAGGCAATGGGGCTGTGAAGGTCCTGGGACAAAAAGCTGAAAGAAATCAGTTGTTAGTTGTCACAGTATAGAATGTACTTTACGAGTAGTTTGCACTGGTTTTTCTTCTGAATATCTGAAATATAGACATGATCATGTACTTGTCTTTCAGAGATATTCTATCCACTGAATATATTCAATTCTCTGTGAATACACATAGAATAGAATTCTGTATAGTCAATGTGTGTTTCCACAGGACTTCCTTTGGGATTTCTTGAACCACCAGGAGGGCCCACGTATAAGAGATCGTTTAAGCCATGGAGAAATCAATCTAGAAACATTTCCCAGAGAAGTAGCTAACCAGATAGTTGGATTTGCTATTACAATTCTCTGCAGATTCTCAGATGAGGATATGTTTTCTCTCAAGGTAGGGACCAATATTTTATTCTCTGAGGATTTTTTTTTTCAGTTATTTTATATGAAATGGATTTTAGATAGAGTTTGGTGACTGAGTCTTTCTTGACAACTGCTTTTTGTGCAATTGAAATATTCTTCCAAGTGAAAAAGTTGTGAAAGTATGTTTTTGCCTAGTTTTGTAGTGAAAGAAGTACAGGAAATTTTCCAAAACCCTACCCTTTCTTGCTGTACCTTAATTTGTTGGCTTAACCAGTTGACAAGGTTGATTCATAAATTATAATGATTCCACCTTATTTTGTCAAATTGTATTGATGAACTAGCCTGTTTATCTGCAGAATTATCTGAATTATGTAGAACATCTGTAGCTCACCCATTGTGGTATGTGAGATTTTCTTTTCCTGAGACACTAAATAATAGTGCGTTGCTAATGGAAGTGTTACATGTATCTATACTTACACTATGAATTTGTAAACCCTTTTTGCCTAGCATTATGTTCTTCAGCATTAGCAATTATTGTTTGCTCTCCCAGTTTCCTGTTTATATTTGGAATTCTTTCAATATCACACAGAAATCTGTGAGATAAACCTTCCATTTATTAGTTGCAGCTCTTTTTTAGTTTCTCAAGATGTATTGTGTGCTGCTGCATGAAGAGAATACTTGGTTGCTTTTCTGTCAGCTGCTGTCAGGTTTCATAGTTAAAATATGTGAAATTAAGTTTTTACCACTCACTGTGCTGATTACTTCTTTCAGCCCTAAGACATTTGGAAGTGTTTATTGACATCAGTGCTATAGGTGGCATACATAAAATGAAGTATAAGTGTAGGTCTGCATATGATTAGGAGAGCTTAGAGAAACTGTTGTGTATTGTCTGTGATCTTGTACATCAGGAACACATGGTCATTAAACCACTGATGAACTGTGCAAGTTGCTACCGATCTCGATTTCATCCAATTTCCCGACTCAAGAAACAGGTAGGTACTTCCATCTGTGAAAGCATTGTGGTCCTTAAAACTGTGAATCCTCAAAATTACCTAATTCTTTTCTTTGTGCTTTGGTTGTCCTAAAAAAAAGTTCAAATGTTACTTTTTTTTTTTTTCTAGAATGAGATATCAATTGCATTAACAGGAGTGTGTGTAATTATACCATATTTGTGTTTTAGATCACAAAATAGCTTTTTTCTTTTTCTTAAATGAGTGTTTGCTTTTCTATACTTTTTTAAATCTCCTTATGCATTTTATGTCAGGAACACTGCTAGGTCCTGGCTCCAGGAATCTTGGATTAGGCTATTACTAAGTTTTTTACTGTATGAAGGCCAGCTGATTAGGATTCTGTCGTGGTAGCAAAATCTGCTTTCCAATGGCATGGTAGTTCTCTGCCAATCAGTTTAATGAACTGCTTGAGGATGTTTCTCTGTTGATTTGAGATTGCAGTGGATATACTTAGTTCTTTTACTTTTCAACAGCATTCAAACAGTGTGTTACAGAAGTCATGTTAGTTATTTTTTTATATTAAAACCATAGAATACTAAATTATTCAGATAATGTTTTAGCATGGAAGTGTACTTCCAGACTTTTTCACTAACCTAAACCTTAAAAAATGAGGTTGGCTTACACAATTATGACTAGTGAACAGATAACTTACTGCCTGTTGCAGGTTTTTTTCTAAATGGGCCACTAAGAAAAGCATGTCAAAGTCTATACTTTACAAAACATTTTTCATTATATGTTTTTGAGGTGCTGGAATGTAGGAAGAGCATCCATTTATGGGCTGAATTGCCAACAGTGCCTGAGGAGCAAGTACAAAAGATTAAAGGGTATGTATGTGTTGTGTAAGATCACCAGATATAAAACAGCAAATAATTCCTTATTCTGGAAAGGGCTTGGTAACTACTGTGAAACTTTATATGAGGCATTAGAAAAAGAATGTAGCATTTTCTCGTTATTTGAAAAGGAGGAAGTCATTAATAATATCACTGGAGGATCTTGTACTTTTTTAGAACTGAGAGAAGAAAATTTAATGCATCTATCATATAATCAGTATACTGTAGGCTTTTTATGAATGGAGCATTAAGAGGGATTCTGTAGATTGCTGACACTGAGAAAAGGTTGCTTTAGTTGGAGAAAGAAAATCATGCTAGTGAAGTAGAAGGAAAAAATTATGTTAGAGTATAAGAGTGGATACTGAATACACTGCTACCCAAAAGATTTGCATCTCGATCTATGCCATGTAAGTATTAATGATTACTAAACAATTTTATAATCTCAAATCTCATTTTAGACTCTTTTGTTTTTAAGGTTGGAAGGAAATGCTGAAGCTGATACTTTAATTTCTATGATATCTGAAATTATATCTCAGTTGCAGCATTATATGCCCCAGAATTGTTGCAGTTCAGATGATCCTATCAATAGTGTCCTAACAGAGAGGTGAGTTTGATGCCCTCCTGGTTCCTGCTGTCAGCTTCTACTTGCAGCCCAGTGTAAGAATTTTCAAACATAAGTTATCCTTCCCTATTTGCAGAGTAATGTTTGAAATGTTGTCTGCCCTTTTCTAGTGTTGCTGCTGATTTAATCTGAAAATTTTAGGGTTGCAGCTGAACATCATCTTCAAAATAAGGATGAGACATTGTATATTTTGGAATTACAGTAGAGATTTTACTTGGAAATTACCCTGAAAAAATAACTTTTTTTTTTCAGACCACGAAAGCAAAATATTTTAAATATTTGTGTACTTACTAGATTAGGTTGGTTTTAGTCTGATTTGTGCTAAAACTGCATGAAAAATTCATTTTAATGTTCTTGGTGTCACAGCTCTGTGTGGCATTCAAAGTGGCCATACACTGCTATGTAATTCTGTTCTTAATGCTTTAATATCAAGATTCAGGAAGAGAAAATATCTTGTTATGTTTGATGTCAGACTTGGAGGTATGTTAGTTCCAATAATGTCTGACTTGGAATAATGATGAAAATAATTTGACTTTTAATTGCCACTCTTAAAGCAGCCTTAAGAGTCCCACAACTAAATTAATATGTTGGAACAAAACGTTCCTCATCAAACCCATTAGGCATGGGCGGCATAGAGCAAAGAGGATTCTACCTCTTGCTTTACTTATGTAACATGTGGGTTTTCTGCTTCCTACCCACCAACCTGCAAATTTATCATTTGGAAGAAGGAAAACCTTACTCTCAGAGTTTTCTGCCTTTAGCACTTTAAGTCATTAATGTTTTGCTATCTCAGGGATAAACCGAGCTTGAGGGAGATTAAGAAACACTTCTGTAAGAAGAGAGTGTTTAAAGTGATGTGTGACACATTGGTGTAGCAGATATGACAGCAGGAAGATATTTGTGTGCTTTAACAAAGCATGGTCTGGTGTGGTGTTGATTAAAAAAATGGCCTCGCCACCTGCATTTTACGCAACGTTAAGTCTGCTTCTTGTTCTGGCCAGAAGAAAGACCACACACTAATGGGAATACTAATTAATAGCATTTGTTTCAATGAGTTTTATTATGGTGGATGTTAATTCATTGTGAGTTGAGCTATGATGGGAGGCTTCAACCACAGCCCTGCTGTGATTTGATGTGTTCAGTGTATCGTTTCAGCCAGGCAGTTTTGTTTAATGTGGTTATGTTTCTTTGATCTGAAATGGGAAACATATTCCTCATAATCAGTTGTGCATTTATATTCAATAAAGTGATAGAAAACACAATCACTACTCCTACTTCATAGGTCCTTGCTTTTTTTCATTCATGAGGTAAGGGCAGTTTGTTTCCAGGTTTTCTGAATTAAAACATTATGAGTCAAACCGCACTTAATATGAAATGTATCCTATGTTAAATCCAGCTAACAAAAGATTGACGTTAAAAATCCCTTCCTGTTTTGGAGGTTGCTGGTGGAACTTTGTGATACACGCATTTGCACTCTGTATTCCCCACGAGCTGTCCTGGAAGTAGTGGCGGTACTCCGCAGAATAAGCGCGCAGTGCCATCAAGTGTCCCAACAGGTTATTGCCGGCGCTGAGCTGAGGTACACGCAGTGGGTTAACAAGACTCTGCGTTCTCGCCAGAGGCACAACTATCGACGGATGCTGAACAGGTGGGCTGCTGGTTTTGCTTTACTCTGCGGTTAAGTTGATGAGAGAATGGCTGCCCGCTGCTGTCGCTGCCTTTCAGTGCCTTCACTTGGGAGTTTAAAGTCAACAGTGTTCTTGTTAACCATTTCAGAGTCAAGTGTCAACCAGATTTCTGTTAAGTAGCAATATTGAAATAACAAAAAAATCTCAAATTGGAGAATAATTTAAGGGGCATTGCTAGATTATGTCACTGTAAATAAAAGCTTTCCAATTAAGTATTACTTAAATGTTAGATTGCGCTTTTTTTTTTTCAGTTTCTGGCTTTTCCTATTTCAGTATCTAAATGCCACTGAAGTTTTATCTGACTGCAATAGGTTTAACTTATTTGAAGATTTTATCTACTTTAGTTTACTGCTTTTTCTCATTACACCTGAATCAGTCTCTTTACAGATAGAACAGATTTTAATATTCCATTATTTTTTTCCTAATCATAGGGGCTTTCCAGAGTTTTATAAGTATTGTGTTACCAGAAAGGTTATGTTCCCAAAAATGTTACCCATATTATTTAAGAAACATAGCTTAAACTGACAGTGGATGATACACATTTGTGATTCAGTTGATCTGCAGTTTATTATCTATGGATTAATGGGAGCTTGCAAGTTTCTTGGGGTTTTTTTTGAATCTTAGATATTTGCCTTTTCCCCCCTCATTTTCAGTTTATTGTCTCTACTTTTCTGGGATTTGCACTGCTTTTTGCTAAAGGACATTTTGCAGTCTTATTTTTTCCCCCAACTTTGCAATATCAACCAATTTAGGTTGGGTGCAGAAGTCAGTATTTTTTTGTAATATTAATGATTTCTTCTTAATTTGGTTTTCATTTGTTTATTTAAGTATTTTTATTTTATTTCTAGCATTAAATTTTTGTCTCCAGTGTTGCAGCTCATCTTACTGTTGATTACTCTGGAACTAGTCAGTGTTCATTCAGTTTGTAAGAAGAATCCATTTGATTATCAGCAGTATCTGAAGTGAGTATACAAATTTACTTTATGAAAATAGAAATTGTCCCAGAATTCCTTTTTGATCTATACTGTAGAGAATTTTTATTTTTATAATCATAATTTTACTTTGGACAATGTTCGCTCAGGAGCTAAAATAATTTTGTTGAAGTGTAGATAGGAAATATTAATACATGAAAGTTGCATTCAGTATGTTGATGACTTTACTCCTCGTGTGTTAATTAGCAGCTGGTTGGATGTCACATACGTTGTGAAACATTTGACCAAGAAAGCAAAGGAAGACATTTGGGGAAAACTCAGCCACACATTTGGTCACTGTATTTTTTCTGTGGTGGTGTTAATTGCAGTTCTGAAGATCTTTCCATCTTACTGTGAGAGGGAGGGAGTGGTTCTCCAAAACTAGAGCAAACCTTAATGTATTGATCATCCAGTTCTCCCGAGGGAGATTTTGAAACTTGCAGATGTTTGCAGCTTTAAGTCGGGCATTGCAATATTCTTCTCTTTTTTATTTTTTTTTCTTTTTAAATCCTTAGAAGAGTTTTCTCTAATATTATTTCTTGTAGGTTTTTGAAGTCAGTCTTGCAGTACACTGAGAACTTGGTGACATACACAAGCCCTGAGAAAAACAAGTGGGATGAAACCATGGAATTTACAAAGAAGACTTTGATAAAACTAAGGAAAGTCAGTGAGAGAAAGCTAATGTTAGTGCATTTAGCTATGTGAACTAAGCGGGCTTATGATTGTCTGAACATTGTTATATCTAAACAGTCACGGAGACTTCATATTTGATAAATTTAATTCAAAGACAAACTTCAAAAGTCATTATCAAATTTTGGATGCAAAATTTACTCATTTTATCAGAGGGTAGCTGCTGATTCTGGAGATGAAGTATCAAGCTCCCAGAGAACGGGTTGTTTGTCAAATCCACTGAAAAAGATTTGCTGTGAACTAAATCAGGATGATACAAGTTCTACTGTAAATGTATCTTGTGTTTTGTATATTGATTTTTAATATTTTTTCATTTCCTACTGTACTGAAAAATACCTAAGAAAAAAGTGTGAATAAAAGCTCTGGAAATTTTTAAATCTGAAAAGTAATTTTTGACTTTGGAATACATCAGCTATTATGTCAGAGACTGTGATCAACAGGTTAAGAAACTATGAACTTTCAGCATAAGATAGTGGTCATTGGCATCTGTGGTTGTTGTTAGTTGTAAAATAGTCTGATCTTGCTCTGAACTCTGAGGCAGAGCTGGTAACTCAGTAAACAGTTGTTTATACATGAGGATTTAAAAGAGACAGGATGGATAATTCTGCAGAAGGATACTTCTGCACAGTATGTGTTTATTTTGTTTAATTTCATCTGCTCATTCCAATACATATTTAGTTAGTTAATTTAATACATAATGAATATGAACACTCACATGCACATGCTTACAGACACGTATTCACAGTGGTTTAGAAAGTTATCCTCTTATTGCACACAATATTCATTTGAATATTTTAGTTTTTCAAAATAAATTCTCTCCCTTTTTCGTCACCAAAGAGTAGAACTTCAAAGGAATGCGTAGGTTGAAGAACAGATTCACAGAGGACCACCAGTGTCTCTCCATTTGCTTTCTCCTATGAAGAGTAAAAGCAGAGAGTGATGTCTGGAGAATGTTTGGTTCTACAAAGGATTAAAGATTCAAGTTACATTTTAATAAGCTTTTTTGCAATGTTTCTTGACTGGAAATCACAGCTAGAGAATTACTAATTTGGTTTATTCAGTGTGGGGGATGGATATAAATTATGATCATGTTGCTTCCTTTGTGCTACTCTTGAAATATATTGTGTGTGTTTGAAATTTAGCTTTGTCACTTCCCAAAGATTCTTTTGTTGCAATGAAACTCAATTATGTGAAGAAGTTTGAACTAGATAAAATAGATTAAATCTAGAAATAGAGAATAATTAGTCTAAGGTCGTGTATAAGAAAAAAGGTCTAAAAGTTCAGCTTTTTTTAAAAACTGAGTCAGTAGATCCTAATTATATTTTTGGAGACTTATTTTGTACCCATTGCTCAGATATTCAGATACTTCTACTGAGTGTGTCTTGGTAGTGACATTTATGATGACACTTGCTTTGATGGTGATAAGTATTTTAAGACAAAAACAATTTAAGTTTTATATATTCATTGTAGGAAAAAGTTCAAGAAATTACCACACAGTCATGTTTTGAAAAGTACATAAATGGCTGGCACACTTTCTCCTTTTGAAAGTGCAGTCATGTACTAAAAAGCACCTTATAGACTGCAGAAGTGTATTTTCAACAACAGAAGTTCTCCTTTTGTTGCTGTATTTAAACTTTGGTAAAATGATCTTGCATTCTGCTCACTTCATTTGCTTTTACCTAAGATGGAGAACATTGACAGTTTCTTCTTTCCTAATTAGTGCCACAGATGTGATTTGCTGCTCTAAGTTTGCGGTAAGAAGCATGAAGGATTTCTGGCAATTCTGTCAAAGATGCTTTTTCAGTTTGTTTTCCTACCTCTGAAGCTCTCTGATGGGAACACTGCTACCATCTATTGTTAAACAAATCTGGAACAGGCTGGGACAATCCAGTTATTTATTCTGACTTAATGCTGTCATTTACCAGAAGGGCTTATGCATGCAGAGCTTATGGCTTATGACAGCCTTGCATGTCATTTGCATGCAGGGCTTACGGATTTTTCATGCTGTTAAAAGACTTGTGGAATAGAGCTGTAGAATAAGTGTATATTCTACAATGCACATTGAAGAACAAATGGCAAGAGATGTGATAGAGGTCGTTTGGTTTGTCCTTTTTCAGTTACTTACTTTTCCACTTCAGTTACTCATCTTTGCCATCTCTTTAGAATCACTTTTAAGATATGAGAAAGAGTCTAAACTCTGAACATTCAGCATTCCTGAGAGCAAATAAGCTTGGAATAACAATGTATCTAGATATAGTTAGAATTGTACCAAAAAAACTGTTTTCTTCCAAGTGTGGTATTTCATGCATTACTTGGATCTGATTTAACTGTTGGCCTTGCTTCCCAGGGTCTGTGTTTTGCTTGAGGTATTCACTCAGTAAATCTATATGGATACAGATTTGGAAGTTGCAGCACCCCATGATGAAAAGTGTTGAATTATTTTGTTTACCTGGATAATGCTAATGAGGAAGTGATGATTCTTAAGTCAGTTAGTCCAAATTCAATTAGTCAGTTTATCATAGTCACATATCACACTAAATATGCCAAGTTGGAAGAGACCCACAAGGATAATCGAGTCCAACTCCCAGCCCTGCACAGGACATCCTCAAGAGTCACACCATGCGCCTGAGAGCATTGCCCAAACACTTCTTGAACTCTGTCAGGCTGGTGCTGTGACCACTTCTCTGGGGAGCCCATTCCGGTGCCCAAAAAACTTCTGGATGGAGAACATTTTTCTAATATCCAGCCTAAACCTCTCCTGATATAACTTTAAGCCATTTCAATGTTTGTGATTTTTAGTACCTTCTAAGGAGCATCAGGATCGAGTACATCACTGAGGCACAAGTACAATGGCACAAGTACAATGAAATGTCTTTATTGTTAGGCATCTGTGTGTGAAAACAAAGCTGCTTCTTTATGTTCTTTGAGTCATTCTCTAGTTTTGCTCTCCTCGATGGTGATAGGAAGAGTTGGAAACAGAGCCATGTGTTCTTATTCAAACATAAAACCAGCAACTAAAAATAATTAAAACCGTTTTGAGGTTGTCATCACTACTGCATTATACAGAAATGTTTACATAAGAGATAGAGCAACAAATTTCATTTACCTTATCTTTTAGTACATCCCATCTAGTGGTTTTCAAGCAGCCTGATGGCCTTTGAAGTGAACACATGGTGGCAGTATTTGGTAATTCAAAATAGCACTCCATGCTGACATTCACTTTCTTATCTCTTTTCTTAGGATATGTATAGTAAAATTAAGTTTTCTTCTGATTTCATCAGGTCTGTTCATATGTGTCTCTAATTGTATCTTCTGTAGAAACTTGTTTTCTCATTCGTTTCAGATCACTTTTGGAGAAATTGAACTCATGCAAAAAAAACAAAAATTTGCAAGCATTTTAATAGTTAAGTAGAGGTTCATCACATTTTCCACACTACGCGCTGAAGACTTTTGGAATTTGTCAGAAGTTCATCAGCTGCCCCTCTCTTTATGTAGTTTAAAAGAATGAGTTCTTTAAATTTAATAAATAATTTAACAAAATAAAGATTTTTTACAAAA
Source organism: Sterrhoptilus dennistouni (assembly GCA_013397095.1). Taxonomy (NCBI): domain Eukaryota; kingdom Metazoa; phylum Chordata; class Aves; order Passeriformes; family Zosteropidae; genus Sterrhoptilus; species Sterrhoptilus dennistouni. The sequence goes on from VWZU01008650.1 coordinate 710,021, forward strand.
CATAACTATTGATATTCCTAAAAGAAAAAAATTTATATTGTCATTTAGTTATTGCTATGAGTACACCAAATTTTTTTTCTCTAAAGCAATATATATCTTTTGAACAAAAATCTTAATTATCAATAAATACGTTTCTTGAGAAAATTTCACTAAGGTCTCAGCCTTATTGCTGTGGTAATGATTTTTTAGTCTGTTGAAACTGAAATGTGCTATTCATATGCTGCCCTGTGAAGAAGAGCTAGTTGACTATTGCTTGTTGGGTGGCCTTTGAAAACTTTGTCCACGGTAGCAATTTCAAACCATGCAGAGAGCTTGCAGTTAGAAAATATTTTCATTCACATGAAGTGATTTTTGTACACTGTGAAATCTTGTGTAGAAATGCTGGAACACCCCCAGCAGAGCTTGGTTTTGCCTTATGCTTCATGAGTGCATCTGGTCCTTGTGTGGTGTATCACCTTTTTTTTCATAAATTTGTCGGCAGATGCAGAGCAGATTCCTGGCTGGGGTAAACTATTCATGTTCCATCTTCTTTGGGGCAGATCCTTTACTCTGGTAAGGATCCTCCCCACACTGTTTCAGTTTTCCTTGAAGGGGGTTGCTTTCTAGCTGTACATCTTTTTCATCTTTTTTGTGTATTTTCAGGGGACTGGGAGAAAGAGACACATAGTTCAGATAAAATTGCTGAATAGCAAAACCTCATTAATTTAGTGGCTCTCATTGCAGGGAAGCGAGGATCATGTGTGGGACTTCATAGCCACAAACCAAATACTAGATTCTTTAATATCTTTGTGTTTCTGGAAGAACTTTGCCCAGAGTAGAAATGAGTTTTCTTTTTGAGGCTTTTTCAGGGTAGCACTATAAGTTAGAACACCTGATATTTGCTTTTTAAAAATTTTCAAGGATCAATGGAGATCTCTTATTTAAGAAGTCTTTTAAGGCATATAGATTTTCAGATAGAAATTGAAAGAGAAATGCCTATTGTTTGTCTTCCCTGGGCCTCAGGCAATAGGATGTAAATATGGGTAGTGAATACTCTGTGGGATCAAACTGGCATTTTTTCTGAAGGTGAGAATCCAAGACAATATATACAATTAAAGCCAACAGCCTTGCCTACCAAAAGGAGTCCATAGTCCATGCCTTCTGGCATTCTTCACTGAATACCTCCTCTGTTCCTCTCCCATGTATATGCATCTCACAGTTTCTCAAGGAAAAAAAAAAAGTGCATAGTAGAACCAGCCAGCGCCAGTTTGTTTTCCATGTTTTCTTTTCTCTGTAAGGGATTAGTTGTAGTAACAGATTTCATGTGCCAGAAAGTGGGTGAACATTAACTATTTTGTCATGCACTGATCCTTCCCACAGCCCTGCAAAATTTGAAATGCAGTAATGGTTATTCATTAACATTTCTTTGTGTCTACAGGAAGTACATTTACTATGTAAACATGTTTTATATAGAACATACAGCTGTTTTGAACGAGCACTCAATGAAACATAAGAGTACAGTGCCTACGCTGCCACTTCAGAAACTCTGAGATACCACAGCATTGTGTTTTGGAAGAGTGAACACAGAAAAGCTTGGTGGAAGTTTCTTAAAAAACCCAAAAATCTTTGATTTGCTTGATTGTTTTGTATCTAAAATGTATCTGCACACTGAGCTATTAATGTGCAATTTTTAGAAGTGTGGTGGGGGAATGTGTTTCTTTGTGCTCATTTTAGTAGAGATCCCATTAAAGAAAGAATAGTCAAGAACCATCAGACAGTCATTTTTCACAGGATGTGGAGTATATTGCCACCAGAAAAAAATAAAAAAAACCCCAACTTATAGCATTCAGAAAATGTGCCTAGAATATCTAGAAGAATCACAAAGGTGCTTGTTCTGAGAATGTCAGACTCAAATCTGTGAGGAACTTTACTAGTAAAGCTACATCCTTGGGTGATAAGATGGAATTGTGCCATATATACCTCTCTACAAGCAACTCCACTGGCTGAACTTCACTTCAAGAGCATTTTATGGAGTTGGGATGTTTTCTGAAATGGTGAGGAGTGATTCTGTTTCCCAGAAACAGCAGTCAGGGTGTTTTGGCTGTGCTGTTGCCTCTAGGTGACTGAAGCTGTTTTGCCCCTTCAGAAGTGCAGGATGGTGCATTTACCAAGGTATTTCTCCTTGTACATCGTAAACATGGGCTGTACACATCTACTCTCCCATGTCAAGGTTATTACCATTCCAGAAGGACTCTAGGGCTGAGAAGCATAGGTGTGCTGAGGAGAGGGGTTGTGTACAGCAGGCCAAGCCTTAGGACAACTCTCTCCTGCACAGAGGGGCAGATGTTGAGGTACCAAGTTAGCCAGTGTTTGGACTGTGGGCTTCCATACTGTGGGTTTGTGTTTGACCTTTAGGTGTGAGAATCACAGAATTACTGAGGCTGGAAAAGACCTCTATGATCATTGAGTCCAACCACTAGTCTAACACTACCTTGTTCAACATTAAACCATATCCTCAAGAGTCACATCCACACTTTTTTTTTTTTTTTAATAATTCCAGGGGTGGTGATTCTATTATTTCCCTTGACAGCCTGTTACCATGCCTGACCACCATTTTGGTGAACAAATTTTTCCTGATATCCAGCCTAAACCTCCCCTGGTCCATCTTGAGGCTAATTTCTTGTCCAATTACTTGTCACTTGGAAGAGAAGACCAAATCTCATCTGGCTACAATCTCCTTTCAGGTTGGTGCAGAGAGCAATAAGGTCCCTCCTAATAATCCTTGCTCAGAAAAGCTCAAGATGGAAGAATGGAGTCCTGGTTGTCTAACCAGTCCTATGTGCACCTTTTATTAAATGTTAAGGGAGGGGAGGGTTTCTAGTAGTATCAATGGGAAAATAATACTGCCCTTAAACTGGCAGGATAGTGCAGTGACAGGAGATGACAATTAGATGAGCTCATAAATTTTGAACTAATGGCATCTGTGCAAAAGCAGAAGGTTAATTCTACACAGTTGATTAAAAAAAAAAAAAAAAAAAAAAAAAAAAGGCTGCAGTTGACCCTTCAGGATATAATGCACTTGTGTCAACATGGACTCTGCCCAAACATTGTTCTGCTGTGGAAGCAGCTGGATGCCCTGCCCTCTGGTTTATATAGTGCCAAAGGGAAGGGGTAAGGAGAGATGATGTGAGGGAAGAGGGAGGAGAAAAAGAGGCAGGAGGGAAGATAAAGCAAACCCAGGCCACATCTTCAACACCATGCTCTGAACTGAAAATGTTTTCCAGCTGACCCTCCCAGCGCTCAATTCTTGATATTTAGGAGCCTGCATCAGCAGAGAAAGAGTGTCTACCTCAACGTCACAGGCACTGTGACAAGCTGCTTCCTTTACAAATATTTTTCTCTGTGAGGGTAGAAAGGGGCAGGGGAGAGAGTAATGGCTGTTTCTGTCTGGCATCTAATATTCAAGGTCTAATTTATAGTATTCCATGTAGCAAGATGGTGTCATTTTAATGGTGTATTAACACTGAAGTCTGGAATATTTATTTGGTTGAAAATGCATCTGATACTAAATACACCTCTGGGGACATGGCTGTGGGATGATTACAGAACTGATGGCCATCAAACTGATAGCATTTCTCTGTCCTCCTGTGTCTTCTGCTGTAAAAGTGGGACAGGGTGTTTTCTGGTTAAGAATAATGGTCTCTGTGCTACCCTTGGGGGCAGATGTGTCCCAGCACCTGTGCTCTGGATCCAGGATACAGAGCTTCTACACAATTATCTTCCAGTTTGCTGTTAATTTCTATTCAAATTAATCAGTAGTTACTTGACATGAGGAATCACATTGTGAGGTTTAAAGCTTTATCACACACCATTGTTGTTTATTTATTTACAGTCTATTATTCATGCTAGAAATAGTGAACAATTTAAACTGATTTGTAACTCTTTTTTTTTTTGGCTTTAGTCTTCCATGTGATTTGCATATGTATAATGAAGTGGGGTGGGGAGGAGAAAGGAGGTTACTGTGGGACTGGATTTTTTTGTTGTTCATTATCTATATCAGCTAATATGAGATAGTGCCCAACAGAGTTTCTTACTATCCCTTACTTTTAAGCAGGTGAACGTGCTGAAGCAAGACAGACACAGATGTCAGGAAAGAGCAACCACATATGCAAATAGATGTACTTGATTCATGGAGTTTAATTTAACATGAGCTGCATCAAACCTATGCTGTGGATATTTTGAGAGGGTTTTTTCATTAACATTCAAGCAAGGTGCTGTCCTGTCTGTGGGAAAGGCAGGATGTGTGATGGAGGGAGCCCTGCAGCCCAGCATCTGCAGCATGGGGATCTATAGCTGTGACTTCTGCAGGCTCTGAGCAAAAAGGGTGTGAGCGTGAGTGCACCAGCCCTGTGCGTCGGTGGGTCGATGACAGTGGGGATTCTCTTGCCAACAGCCTTGCTGGATGGCAGGGATTGCAGCTGTTAGCAATCAAGAGGAAGCTTTCATTTCCTTTTGACTTTTACAAACTGGCCTAATATCAGTTCTATTTATTCAGGTGTTTTATACAAATTTTCCAAAGATACCGAGTTTGACCTTTGTGTACGTAGTTTCCCCTCCAGTTAGTGAAAACCATTTAGAAATGTCAAGGATGGGACTAGAAGGGACCTCCTAGGTGCTGTCTGCCATTGATTTGGTCAATCAGATTGCACACGATCATTTTCAGCTCTATCAAATACCAGAAATAATCTGTCTCTTCTACTCATCTGTTTGCTGTACTGCTGTACCAGAACCTTGTCCATGTTGCTTAGAAACCCTCTTCTAGTATCCAAGTTTCTTTTCACAGCCCATTCATATTAATTTGTTCTTGTGCCAATATTGTCCCCTAGTTGGGTTGCTCTGCTCTCTATCTAATGTTTGCATATCACTTCAATGTATTTATAATAAGGAACCATATCCTTTCTCAGACTTCATATTTTTTTTTATGTTAAACAAGCACAGCGTTTTTAGTGTACACTCATAAAATAGGTTTGTTATTTCATGGATATGCCCAGTAACATTTCCCTGCACCTGTTCTTGTTTCAGTTCCTCATCTATAGGACCGGTCTTGCCTAAGATTGAGGTCAGATTAACTGAAATAATTCCCACATCGGTGGCACACGCTGTCAATTCTAACATGACTTTTTCAGATCCTAATCCAAATTTCTAGTATTTATGTGATCTTTGCTTAACTTAGTACACTTTTCAAGGTGATCATTTATCCACATGGGTTCAATGCCACCCTCACAGAGTTCTCCTTTTGGCTGGAAGTTTGACATTTCACATCTATTTTATCTTGGAAGATATTCCATGTTTCATCTGAAATCCCAGTTAATGAAATTTTGAACCCAGTTCACTAGACTATCACAACCCAATGAAACTCTCAAATTTCATCAGATTCCCAAATGTAATTCCTATCACTTTATTCCATAAGCAGAAGCACAAAATTAGGAGTTTGTATTGTTTCCATAAATGTCTGTAGAGTGTTTTTGACCTCAGCCCGGCAGTCTTGTCGTGGGTGACGTGAATGGGCAATGGAGCCTGTGCGCTGCTGCCATGGGCCAGTGCCTCGGGATGGGCAGGTGTTCCCACCTGAGATGGATGTGCAGATGCAGAGATGAGAGCTCACTCCAGGAGAGATGGACACCCACCCTTGGCTCCATCCCACTCCGGCAGCGGCATGTCTGAACAAGAAGAAAGAACGCGGTTGGTGATGGAATGAGTGAAGTTTTACAAGGAGAGCAGGTGTGCCTGCTTGAAAGATAAACTCTTCCCCCATGCGACGATAAGATAAATGGTCCGAACTTGTGATTTAGTTAATGTTTCTGCCTTTAGCCTGCTGTGTACACAGCACCCTGCTGGATAAGCTGCCCAGAACTGCATGCCTCTGTATGCACAGAGTTATAATAGTCACCAATATCATTCTCTCACCCTGTGTCCTTAACTAAACAGCCTTTAATCATTATACATTGTTATTATATGTTCCTTTTTATACAATGCAGCAGCTACCTTGTATTAAAAAAGACCAGTGCCTACATTAAATGTCATCACTGGCTGTGTCCTGGGGATCTTGTTTCACTGCTATTTCAGGCTGTCACGGTTCTCCAGAGCAGTATTTAAGCTATGTCTGAATTTAGGCAAATGTTTTTTGTTCATGTGCCTTGAGAATTAGAGTTAATCCATCTTTCTCACCAAGGGAAAATTCCTCCAGAGGCATCTTGCTCTTGTTTCACTGCTTATTGATTATCACTCCCAGTTTGCACGTTACTGGCTGTGGTGTTCCAGCTGCATTTGAATGAGCAAAAGAAAAGCCAGCTGGTGCTCTGTTGTTCTGATTTTTATATCAGCATTTTGGTTTCAAAGACATTTATCTAATCTCATTAACTGGCTTTACCAAGAGGATTTCCTCACAGACTTAACTGGGAGAAAACAAATAGGCAGCGAGGAGGGGGTGGTGGAGGATGTCTTCTGTTATTCTGCACAGAAGCACATTCTTACCTACTGGGAGAAAAAATAAATCAGGTTTTTCATTGACTCAAATGCTGACATGTTCTGACTAAGGCAAAGCTCTTTATTTTCCCTTATATGAATGGCCTGTAAGAAGACAAGGCAATGGGCATTTTCTTTCCATGCAAGTGCAGAAAACAGGGCAGAAGGCACAACCTGCTCCAGAAAAAAAGGCAGGCAGTGAGCCCATGCTCCCACTCACAAGAATGAGGCCAGGGGACTGGGGACTTTGGCCATGTCCCTGGCAGCTCTCTGCTCTCTCTTTCAGGTGAGAGATCACTTGTTTTGTATGGAGCTTTCTTGCATGAAAAGCGTGACAAGAGCCATCTGTGTAGAGTGCAAAAATGGAGCAGATACAAGGGGGTTAGTTCTAATGGTGCCTACACATTTGGAATCTCCAAGGTTAACAGCAGAAAGCATGCAGCCTAAGGTCCGGTGTCCCAATGAGACACATGGACAAGTCATGGTATTCATAAATTCGGAATCATAGTCGACATAAGGTAAAGCATTATAAGAGCATGTAGTGACAGGACAAGGGGGAATGGCTAACAGCTGAAACACAGTAGCTTTAGAAGACAAAAAAAATAATATGTGAGGGAGAGAGAGCTTCATTTTCTCATTAATAAAATGTGAATAATTGTACCTGTCCTCATGTTTTATGATCAGTATAGTCAAGGCTCCTGGTGTTGGGCATGGGCTTGCTTGCTTTCCTTCTTTTCTTGTTTTCCTCATCTCTCCCTCTTTTGCTGTATACAGATCCCATGCTACATGAAAAACTTAGGTTGTTTCCTAAGGAATCTTTTTAGATTAGTGTTAGCAATGAGGAGCTTTTAACTTAAAAGATCTGTTTGGGTTAACACTGGTGGAGAATAAAGGATGGTCCTGGGCTGAGTTAAGGGAGTGGTACATGGCTTATTCTCCTGGGAACAAAAGGGAGTTTCCAGAGAGTTTTGTCCTGAAGTCCCATGCAGAGCAAGATTGGCAAGAGCTACTAGCTTTTCCTAGCTCTCTCTACATGCTGGGAATTGTCCACTAAGGAGACTGCATTATTCTGTCTAGAGGGAGATCTGCACAATGATGCATTCACATCCCATCCCCATCACAAGTATTGCCATCCATGAACAGGCACAAAAGCCTGCCTAATTGATTGAGAAGTATTTGAGATCACCTGCAGATCAAGCCCATTCACTCTTCCTCACTGTTAAGAGTGTCTGCCCAACCCACCTCTAGGCATGGCAAGACAAACCTTACAGCTTCCAGTCTGCTCCAGCCACCTTCAGCTTCCAGCCACCAAGGCTGAGGCAGTGGATTGCACAGGTGTGAGCTGGGAGTTGTGAGTTACATACTCTAGCCTCTCTGGGAGCTGAAGGATGGCATGCTGGACGACACCCACCTCTTTTCAGTCTGCAAAGCCATCCTGCCCTGTCACAGTAAGCTTGCACTGCCTCTTGCTCAAGTGTTTTGTAGAATAACACATAGCAAGGAGTCACTGTGAGGGCACATCTGATTAAATGTCATCAATAAAGGAGTGAAATAGAGGGCATCAGTGCATCTATCATGATGAAAAGTTTTTCCCCAGTGAACATATCTCCAATAGCACCTACATGTCTGTAGGCTTAGCATCTGGCCTCATGGGGAGGCAAAATAAGTGAGTGTGTGAGAGGGGTGAATATAAAACTGTGCTCTGAATCATCTTCTTAAACAGATGCCTTTGTTTGTCACAAAAGAACGTCTGTTGGTTGCTCCTCTTAATTCATCTCCAAAACCAGCTAAATGTAGGCAGTACTCCATAGAAAATGAGTGTGTTCAAGCTGGAAGTTAACAGAGCAGCCTCACTGGATTATGTCCCTATTGGAGCCATATTTTGAGATAAGAACAGCTTCTTGGTACTCCACATCTTGCATTGTGCATCCCAAGTGGAGGATTTTATTTATTATGTGAACAGATTTGTTTCCTTCTCCACTCCAATTTAAAACACATTTAATCTGTTATTCTGCACAGGAGCACATTCCTACTTAATGGGAGAAAAAATAAATCAGGTTTGTGATTGACTCAAATGCTGACACGTTCTGACTAAGGCAATGCTCTTTATTTTCCCTTATGTGAATAGCCTGTAAGAGGACAAGGTGCAAACAGGGGGGCCTTTGAAAATCTGGATGCTCAGCATAGTGGTGAATTTTAATTTTAAGATGTGAGTTGTCTCCATGGTCTGAACTATCAGAAAGAGCATAGCTGAATAAAGCAGCTAGTGGTCTTCTTTTCTCAAGAAAATTGAGATCCCTGTGCTAATAGTAAAGCTTGCATGTTCAATAAGCAAAGCTTTGTTGGAGCATCCTCCAAGGATGTGATGAAGTCCATGTCAAATTTTTACTTCACCACTAAGAAGCAATGTTTTCCACCTGTGAGAAATGTTTTTGGGTTTGTTCAGTCCAAAGTGAGCCAAAATTGTCTTTAACCAGAATTTTCATTGTGGGATCTCCCACAGCCCAATGTGGGGTGTCAGGAAAGGGTCATGCCTTTGAGCTGTGAGCTGTGAACTCCCACTGCTGCACATCCAGCCATTTCCAAAGCTGCGTCCTCAGGGGTTCTCTGGGGCTGCAGACCCAGTACAGGCATACAAAGAAACAGACAGGCTTTGTGCCAGACTCTAACATAGTGTTACAAACTGCTTAGAAGAGCATGAGAGAAAGATCTGTAGAAATAATAAGCACACGTACACACATACACAGACATATATATGTCCTAATTTTATTTCTTATCCTTCAGAAGAATTGAGAAGGGGTGAAGCTGCCTAAATTTTTCAACTTCTTTTCCATTTGGTTGTCTTTGCTCAGGATCATGGCTAGGTAGATCTGTTCTTTCTGTCCCTAGAGGGTTCCCTGATTCAACTGAAAGTCTTGCAAGAACGTGTCCCTCCTATTTCCTCTTTTTCATCTGAAGCTTATTATTTAGTCCCTCTTAATGCAGTTTGGATCCTCCTTCTTACTGACAGTAGCACTAATGCTGTTAATTTGCCTCCATATAGTTGTTGAACTGTTTCCTTGCCTAAGCAGTCTCTAAATAGTCACACTTTTGGATCATAAGTGACTGACAACATCAGAGAAATGCTTCAGTTTCCACAGTAAATGAGGGATTTCATTCCATCACAATATTTTATGGCTTAAGAGGGCCATCTGAACTGCCTAACTCCTACCATAATTCTTGAATTGCACACAGATCTTAGAAGTGTTATCTTCTATTTAATGTCACCTGCAATGCTAAATCTTTTTCCCCACTGATAAAAATAGGTATAAATATACACTATATATCTAAAAGTCACACCTACTTAGTGGAGGTTGAAGACCACAACAAAGATTTCCCACTTCAAATTGCACTTTGAGAAATATCAGTTAATTTTCAATAATTTTAATCTAAGAGCTTGTGCCTTGTAGTGTCCTAGTTTCTTAATTAAATGCCATATGGTACCAGGTGAAATGCCTTGTGGAAGAAATCTAAGCCTCCTGTGTCATTATTTTGCCCTTATTAATCAAATGTACAGCCCAACAGCTGTTGACCATCCTGTGTTCCATACTTCTTCTATATTTCATCATGGCAAAGTACCCACCTCCAGGCTTGAAACAACTACAGGAGTCAGAGCTTAGAAGGCATTTTCTAGGTTTGCACACTAGGCGCATTTCTATGCTGACTTTTTGTGCATATTTAATCAATTTTGTGCAAATATCCAAGCAAGATGAGTGCAATATATTTGTAAGGAATTCATTCAAAGTTTGCCAGTCACTTAGGAAACAGTGACAAGATGACTTCTCTATCAAAGTTTACAGGGATCTGTCTGTAGTAGTTTGGAAGAAGCACGAGGTCATGACTCTTCCTTTTTTTTTTTTTTTTTTTTTTTTTTTTTTTTTTTTTTTTTTTTTTTTTTTTTTTTTTTTTTTTTTTTTTTTTTTTTTTTTTTTTTTTTTTTTTTTTGCCATGAAATATTGTACAGAATGATGACTTGGTGTAGATGAATGCTTACACTCCACAGCTGGGATGTGACTGATTTAATGAAATGTTTTAGTTAGTTCAGGTTCTGTGGAATTGACTGTACATCTAGACCACATATTTCATCTCATCTAGCAAAGAAGTTATGCCGGAATTCAGGACCAGCTTCACTTACGGATAAATCTACCTTAGGTTCCAACTTAAATATAAAGTGTTGACTCCCCTTCGGAAGCTGGCTATTCCTGAATTTTTCTCTAGACTGTGGATATTTATAGTGCCTTTCTTTTTCTGGAATACTTGTTTGTTAAAGAGACCCAAAGCCACTCTAGTTTCCCCGGTGTGTATTCCCTCCTTTTTTCTTCCCCTTGTTCCCTATTCCCAATCCTCATGTCAAGCAGATACCTCCGGAGCATGGTCTGTGGTCTCCACCGGAGGGAGCTGGAGGCTGAGCTGGTTCCCACCCTACAGCACGATCGTCCTTCCCCTGGGGCTGCCCTGGTGGAAAAAGCCCTTCACCCTACCACCCATGCTTCCTTTGGTTATTGAACTTTTGGGGAGGACAAAACCTGAAAAACAACTGGCCAAAGATTGTTGGATCAAATATTAATTAATTAGAACAGTAAATCTTGCCAGAATTTTTCTGTATCTCTCCATGCTTCTCTTCTATGTATATCTCTAGAGATTTTCTTGATCCTTTAGCCTATTTTTGATGCCAGGTAAATCATTGTCCCATCTCCTTTGGTTACTCCTTTGAAATACCATAATCTTGTGAGAGTCTGAGGACGGCCATTTGCCATAAGGTGAGACAAGATCCATCACATATGGATGAGTTAAGAGGAACTCAAATCAAAACCTACCCTTGAGATAGTACCAGTCTTTCACCTGTAATGCAGAAGCTGCAGTTTTAAGATGTTTGTTGGAGCCAATTTACCCAGCTGCCCACGGGTGATGTTTTATACTCAAAGAGAAGTGGATGCTATTTCTCTAGGAAACTCTTGTCCATCATCACTGTGTTATCTGATCATGGCTACCACCCTGCATGAGTGCTGAAAAATTTGAGCCAATTTTAATGGGTTACTTGCCTCCTGCTCTATATTTCCCAGCAAGTGGAAAACGACAGGTGCAGCTTTCTTGAAGAAAATATGCAAGAACAAGCAGCTGTTTTGCATAATGACCCATCATTTCTGCAAATGATTGGTCACCTGAACTTGGTTTTACAGGTCACTAAAAGATGATACAAGGTTTATGTGCAAGGACTCACCTAGAATACAAGTGACTTTTAGTATGGTGGTGGATTTATGGCCTTCTGTGAAGAAAAGATTAAACTGCATCTATTTACATATGTGCACTCATAATTTGTATAAACCCAGATGTTAAAACACTTGCATATCCCTGCATAAATAAATAGCAAATAAGAACAAGATTTCTGAATTTAGTATCCCTTTTTAGTGCATGTTCTTGAAGGATTTTTCTTTTCTGAGTACAAAGCACAATTTCCTTTGAAAAAAGAAAATCAACATGCACCATAAATGACAACTTGTTATGGATGTAAATATTAATTATACATTGAAATTCTGGAACTGTTTTTACTAGAAGCTTGTTAGCTTGTTAATTATCATAATTATCATACAAGGGGAAAAGGAAGAGAGAGAGAGAGTCTGATTAGTGTTGGTAATTTGCCTCATCCTTTTTGTGCCGTTGCCTTTTTTTTTTCTTTTTTTTTTTCTTTTTTCTTTTTTCTTTTTTTCATTTTGGGAAAATTAATTCTGTGAAATTATCACTAGGGTGCTGTGTGGTCCAGGACACGTCTGTATGATGCAGCATTGTTCTGGCAGAACGCAGACTTAATTCCTGCTTGGCACCTTTCCTGTCCCTCTCTTCCATGCCACATTGGAGTCTGCCAATCTTGGGCAACGCCGTATCATGCACTGCTCTACCCTGAAAATAAAACTGAAATAAAAATAGGGACAGACACACAGTGCTCCTGAAACCTCAGACAAATATGGGCTGACACAGAAATAAAGTTAAATGGTGGTGTTTTAATTACAATATAATAGAGGAACATTACTCCTAATAGGCACAAAGCTGTTAGTTAATACCAGTGTGTACCATAGCCATTCTCAGTGTTTTGGAGTGGTCTTGTAGTAAGATTTCTCCTCTTGCTGACTTTTAATGGACTTTGTTTTTTTCTGCTTGCACCTATATGGGTGGGACAGCCCTGGATACTGAGAGAGGAGAGCGAAAAAAGGAAAGAAAAAAAATTCCCATATAATTTTTGCTCATGTGAAAGTTTTATTTAACTCCGAAGCAGGAAAAAAGAAAATAGGTTTAAATATATTTTTTATCATAGCAAAATTTTGCCTTTCAGGTTATTTAAGATCCATATGGCCTCCTGGGTTGCCCAGGATACTCAGGAAAATCTGGAAAAAAGGTGGTTGTGAATCCACCAAATCTGCAAAGGATACAGAATTAGTCAAATTCTGAAAAATCTGTGAGCAACTTCAGAGGCACCTTATCTGACTGGATGAATGGGTGACATGGTGTCATACAAGGTTCAGCTCTGTTCAGACAAAGTGTTGCACACTGAAGGGGAGAAAAAAATGGATGCGCTCATATGCCTTGCAGGGCTCTCAGTGACCTGCAGTGGCTTGGGAAAGGCAGCTGAGTGTCACGGTGGATGTCTCAGTGATCATTTGGATGCAGAGCACAGCTCTAATTTATTGGTTAGGCAAGATGTTAGACTGCAAAAGGAACAGGATAGAGAATAATGTGTAAAATGCAAGCAATTAATTATGTAAGTCGATGATGCATTCACATTTGGAATAACATATGCAGGACTGGACACCCAATACTCCCAAGTTTCACAAGGAGCCTGCACCAGAGCAAGACAGAGTTCAGAGAAAGGTGACAGGAATGGAGAAGGGCGTGTGAAATTTCCCATCTGAGAAAAGACTGAAAGGACTGGACAGTTTACATGTTTAAAAAGCTGAAAAAAGTGCTGATGTTGTATAAATACCATAAAAGTAGGCTGTGATTTACTGCTAGCAAACAGAAAACGTATTTGACCTGTGTTACAATTCAGAAACAAGAGAGGAGTGAGCAGTTTGGAAAAATAGTAATTTCAGAGATAATTAAGAACAGAAATCGTATAGCACGTGTATCGTTTGCCTCAATGCCACCAGACATCAGTTGCTAAACCTGTAACAGTGAGTGATTTGTCATGGTAGGAGTGGGCTTGTGTAGTGAATGGCAGGTGCTGGGGACCCACCACCCGTCCTATGTGCCCTTGGGACTTTTACCTGGGATTGCATCTGCCCTGATCCCACAGAACAGACATTCAGTTGCACTCCTGGCTTGTGCACTGTGGTTTATATTCATCCACTGGAAAGGGACTAGGTAGAAACAATCACTCCACCCTGTGAAGCAAAGTGTGGTACATGAGGACCACAGGGAGAAACAATTCAAAATCACAACTCAGAATCAAATTCAAATATTAATGCAGATGGATCTCCTGAGCCCAAGATCATACTGAGACTCAAAGTAAGGCTTGACATTTAAACTACAAAGAGAATGTCAGAATTATACTACAGAAACTTGGAAGCTGATAGTATTTTATTTTATTGCCTTTTTTTTTTTCTTTTCACTGAGTGACAATGAGGATGCAACATTTTAGGTTAAGGACCTAGGAAAACACCTATGACAGAGGTCTCTGTTGTGTCTTCATAGCGAGGCAATTATGGCATGAATTTAAATATCCAAGTGAATTTAATATGAACTGTTATAACCTTGTGCATGCTTGACATACGTGTCTTTAGATAAATGTCTAGGCTGTTTTTTGTTCTGCTGTTTCTTTCTTGCTCTTGCCCACAGTGCAGATTCTGGAGTAGCCTTTGAAGTGAAAGCAGTCATATATTACTTCATATCCAATAGATTAATTTTTTTAAAAAAATTCTGTTTTCAGGTTGTCAGAGATATTCACAACTTCCAGAGAACAGCTAGATCTAGGCTGAGGAGATTGCACAGAAGCTGCAGGCAATATGTACGCATGGAGTTTGCGATGACTGCTGTCATCTGATCTAGTCCATCAGGACACACACAAGCATCACTCATGAGATGTGGGTTGACCTTGGCTCAGTGCCAAGCATCCACCAAAGCCACTTCCCCCTACTAGGCTGGTCAGGGGACAGAAAATACAACAAAAGGCTTGTGGGTCAAGATAAGGGTGGAGAGAGATCACTCACTGATTACAGTCATGAGCAAAACACACTCCACTTGGGGAAATTAATTTATTACCAAACAAATCAGAGTAGGATAAAGAGAAATAAAACAAAATCTTAAAACCTTTTCCTCCCCACCCCTCACTTCATCCCAGTCTCAACTTCACTCTCAATCTTTCTCTACCTCCTTCGCTCCTGCTATGCTGCAGAAGGAGGGAAATGGGGGCTCTGCTGCCAGTATAACAGAAAGCAGCTCAGCCCAGTTATCTGTGAGTTCAGGGAGGGCAGGTGAAGACCACTGGACTGTTTTGTCCCTGATGAGTCTCAGCAGCTCTCCCACAGCCCCTTCCTGCAGCCAGCACATCCCAACAAAAGGTCTTGGGAAATTGCCCTGTGGAGACCGCAGCGTGACATCTGGAAGATGCACCTATCTCTGGAGAAGAGTAGCTCTGCCATAATTATTCAGGTCTGATAATTAACTGGGATGTAATTAGATATAATCACCCTGACAACAGTGCGCACCTTTTTCAACAGACAAGGAGGAGGCCTTGTTGTCCACCTGTGTCTGATCAAAAGGATAATAGAGGAGCAAGCCATTAGTGTGCACGTGGTAAGGGAGCTGGGCCAGTGCTCCCATTGAAGGCCTGATAAGTGATACAGCCGGGCATGGGAGAAAATAATTAATTCATGATTTTTTTAAACTGTCTTTGCCATCATGATCCCAGTTGTCAGTTGCCAACCTGTTTGAATAATACCACATTAAAGAAAAAAGAAAAAAAAAAAAGGCCGAGAAAAAAGCCAGGGCAGCTAAAAGAGAAGAGAAACATTTTCTGCACTATCATCAGGGTTCAGTGAAATTATTGTGTTCTTTTGTTGCAGCAAACAACAAGGGAACAGCTGAAAAGCTCTATATCCATCTGTACATGGCATCTACCCAAAACCTGCTTAACACAAATACCCCAGGGCCCATGACAAGGGCCCTGTCCTCTGCTCATCCAGAACAGCCAGGGCTGTGAATGGAAATCCCCTGTTCATGGAAGGAAGGCTTAAAACTGAGCTGAGAGTACCTAGTGCCTGCCTGAGCCTTGCTTTGAGGGTGGTGGACGTACCAGGGGAGCTGCACACAGGGAAGAACAGCAGCAGAGCTTTGGAGCTGTGTCAGGGATGCCTCCACATCCTGAGCAGCTTTAGGTGAATTACCAAATGCAGCTGTTTTCTGGAGCATCACCACCAGCAACTTTCTGCCCTCACCCACTGTTAAGGTCGTGCCACTCATGTCAAGGCAGAAACACACAGCTTTCTCCCTTCCCATGGAATGGTGTCCTGTCAGGCCCTGCTGAAGAGCAAAATGGGCACCTGCAGATATGGGCATGGGGATGCCCTACACCCAAATATGTTGTTTTACAGGGTTCCTCTCAGGAGATGCTGCTGTCAGCCTGCTTGCTGGGGCTCATTCCACCCATCCACAGAGACCTGGAGAGAAAACTTTTCCCAGAAGGAGACAGGCACACACCTTTGGTGTATGGGACCACACACGCAAAAATTGTATCAAAATGGAACCTTTCTTTCGCAGGAGGAGAGGGACCAGATCCAACAACCAAATATCTTTGAAGTGAGATGAACTTCATGCTTGGTTCCCTGATCTAAAGGCTGAGGTGAACTCTGTAGACCCAACATTTCTGGTCTTCTGATTCACATCTGTGCATAGCAGAGTTTTTTCCCTTAGCACCTTCGAATGATCTTTCAGGATGATAAAATATCACTAGCTTACACCTGAACTGCAAGTCAAGGCTTTCTAAAGAACAACAGCTCCTCAAGGTCTCTTAAAGCAGAATTTTTTCCTATGCTTTATATCAGAAATAATTAGAAATTTATACATTGCTGTAGAGAATGCTGTTAAGTGGCTTTGGGATGGGTTAATTGCTATGTGCACATGCAAAAAGCCATGCTGGGGCCAGAGCCAGAGTGCTGATAACATCAATTTCTGGAGCCAAAGAAGTCTAGCCAGAAGTTAGTCGCTGTTTAAACCACCCAGCACTATAAGTTTTTTCTCCTCCAAGGGTTGAACATGTGGGTCTTAGGCTCAGTGATGTTATCTGCCCATGCTTGATTGACTCTTACAGGGCAAGTTCGGGATAACCACCAGTTTTCCCCATCTGTGCAGTGGCACAGAGACAAACTGTCTTCAGTCATCTGCCTTTCAACCGACTAGCTCAATGTACTTGGTGCTCCCCCATTCCCCCTTGACACAAATGTTACTTCTTTTTCTCCTTTATTAATTTTTTATTTATTTTTCTGGTACTTCTGGATTCTGCTGCATTTTCCTCCAAAGCAGATGTGGGCAAATTACATTTTCATAAATTCAAAGACAGATATGTACTTTCGTTGTTGATATCTTGAAAACATTTGATGAGACTATAAGCTAGTTTTTGTTACTTATAACCAAAGGTCCCTCACCCCTTTGTTTTCCCAGATTCACTTGCTTCTTTCTATGTTTCCGCTTTGCCTTTTCTGTCTAACTGTGAACCCTCACATGTACCACTGTGAAAATAATGCAGACCACTGGGGAGACTTCTCAACATATTAAGCAGAAATGTCTCTATGGGTGCAATCAAAGTCTAAAACCTTGTTTTTTCTAGATATTTCCTAGCATTTACTACATTTTGGCAACTGGTGCTGCATTCATAGAAAGCAGGTACTGGAGCAGCAGGAATACCATTGAAATAAATAAAATAACACAAAGAAGTGTTCTGGAAGTTTCTTGAGTTGCTGGGGGGGGGGGGGGTTATGTAAAAACTTAGGAGTTTGGTTTAAGCCTTTCTGATACTGCTGGGGAAGAAGCTTAGTGTGGTGGTAATAAGGCATCTGAGCTGGAGGGGAAAGCTGAGCTGTGGACATTGGGCACACTGCAGCAGCCACCCTGCCCTGCTGTGACCCCCTGCTCCTTGCTCCCACTTCCCACCCCCTGCTGCTGCCTGAGCCCTTCCTTGCTCTTTGGAGCAGGGATTGTCTCCATCCCGACTCACACTGCTGCAGCTCCAAATGGAACAGCACCAAGGGGACCTGTAGGAGCTGTTTTAGCACAAACATCGATTTCTTTCCTTTCAGTAGCACTGAGTTGATCAGCCAAGCCTCATTTGGTCGATTTGTGCTCACCAGAGAGTCTCCAGGTATGGTGTTTCACCCAGGATCTGGTGCCCGTGTCATTTTGTATTTGTAAGACATCCTTGTCCCCTCCAAAAAAATCTCCCAGCTACCGCGGCTTTGTGGCACTTTGGTGAGAACGCTGGAGGGGAGAGTAATTTCCACCACTACCTCAGACATGATACAGATGCCTGATGAGGCAGGGAAGAAAGCAGGGCTAACGACAGCCAGGCCAATTAGCGCAGCACCCTGGGCAGGGCATTTCATCTGGGCCCTCGGCACCGCCTGCCGGGACGGGTGCAGATGTGCGAGCCATGAGTGACAGGCAGAGGAGCTGGGACCTGACTACATTCAAAATCCTTCCCTGAGATTTTCCTGCTTCCTTTTTCCCTTTCTCCCCTTTCACCACGTGAAACGCGCAGTGGGCTGTATATGCAAACACTGACAGATGGTGACACTCGGCTCCAGCTCAGGCAGATTAGAAAGGGAACTCAGTGTTCAAGGGACCAATTACCACTCTGTCCCCTCGGGGAAGAGCATATCAGATGTTTACTGGGGGTTAATAATAAATGAATTGAAAAAAAAATTGCTCTTCGAACACCATATTCTGTGTATTCATGTCAGCAGGTTGTAATTAGCTAATTAAATGCTTGGACTGACAGAACGGCCCCAGTGGGGGTTGCAACATTGCAGACCGCTCCTGAAATATGAGCAGGAAACATCTTGGAATATGTAGGCAGGAGAACAGTTAACACCTCACATTTAATGGGAAACTTCTTCCTGCAAAGGTTACTGGGAGAGCTGGGAGGAGGACTTGGACAAATCCTGTGTCTGCAGAGCTTGCTGCCAAACAAGCTGGGGACAGCCTGCGAGTGAGGGGGGCACACTAGATAAGGAAACAAACAATCATAGGCTCGTGGCAAGCAAGACATGGAGAAAAAAGGATGAAGCATTTGAAGTTAGTATACCATTCAATATTAATTTCATCTAGCTGATAACTCCCAGCTCCTCCTTAAAAGGGTAGAAAGCTCCATGGTGGTGGGAGAGCTACCAGGAGGCACAAGCTACTATAAATATAGGTGTCCAACCATGTGTGATTAGTTTGAGTCATCAAAACCAAAACTACACTTAAGGAACATGAAAGGCCCACCTTTAACCTCCCAAAGCAGAGGAAATGAGAAGGCACATTCAACCTCTTGGCTGCTGTTTGGGTATTAGCTCATGCCTTACACCCTGCCCTCACTGCTGCCCTTCAGAGATGAGAGCATTTTGTACCACTGGCATGTCACCACTGACTGTTTGCTTTCCTAGCTCCTTAGTAGCAGTGTGGTTGGGTTCATGAACAGCAAGGCACCTGGCACACTATACAAATAGGGGAGAAAAAAATCCATGCCAAATTACAGCTTCTGTCTGGAACATATCAAAGGAGGCATTTGCAGCACTGGCAGTGAAAATGATAGTGTCTCAGGATTTTTCAGGCCTTAGGTTTCTTTGGTCTCACTTTCTAGCCACAGTGCTTTGGAGGTAAAAAAAAAAAAGTGCTTGCAAGGAATCAGCCAGGAATTATTCAAGCCAGCCCCATAAGAATCCACCCTCACTCTCAGCAGCTACATTTTGGTTGTGCAAAATGACATATAGCATTTTGTGCCTGAACCTGCAGCCAGACAACATGTTGTCAATACACAGGAGAGTGTTTATCTGCCCTGAGAGTGTTTATCTACCTGGGGTAGAGTGACTTGATGCTACAGGAGTTTATTATAGATGAAAGGCTGTGTAGGTGAAAGGGGAGAGTAACATGCTAAAGATGCCACCAAAATGTAAACCATGAGATATCTACAGAACCTGAAAAATCAAGGGCAAACATACCACTTTGCACCCTTCATTCATTACTGCATCAGAAGTTGAGGGTACACAAGGCATCTTGTTTGAAAAGCTTTTTCGAAACATGCATTAGACCACGTATCAAGACAGAAGAGCCAGCAGATCAGGGCTGCATGGTTGGTGGTGCTGGTGCTCACAGGACGAAGGGAGGACCACACTCTGCTATACTCTCTGTGTGCAAGGGGTTGGCTGCTGTAGATAGGTGTCATCTGTCTCCCAAAATCAGGAATGCTCTGATGAACTCAGGAGGTCTAACCAAACTTTTCTTTACTGCAGCTGTGATGCTTTCCTCATGCCCCTGCTAGTGCTCTGTGCTGTAAACATGCCCACCCAAAGAGCTTAACAGAGGATGGCTGCTATGCATTGCTGCCAGACCAGGATGTATGTTTGCACTGTGATTTTCCCTTTGTTGATTTTCCCTTTCCTCTCTCCCCTAATTCTCATGATGATTGCAGAGTAAAATCGCTGCTGTGCCATGTATGCCAAGCTGAAATGTCCCTGCCCCATGCTCTCCCACTCTTCCAGAGTATCATCCAAACTTGGAAGTCAGTCTGAGGGGGCAGTTGCAGGAATAACCAGTGTTCTTTGTCTTCTGCCCCTTCCTGTGAGAGAATAAGGGAGGTTACTTTTCCCATGATTAATTCTTAAAGACTTTCCTTTACTGAGCCAGCCTTACAAAACTGCAGTTGTTTAGACTCTTCTAAGGGGTTTTTAGCACTCACTTGTCAGGCGAATTACTGAAATAGCCTTTTAAATAGTATTTTGACCATCTGGGGCAAATTCATCCTTCCTTTCTAAGCCAGTAAACTCGCAGGTGACAGAACAGGTGTAATTTAATCAGGTGGAGGCACAATCTTGAAGGGTGAGTATGGGGTGTCTCTTCCACATCCATCATCCATGGCCAGCCTTTGGAGCACATGGATGCCTGGAGGAAGTGGGGTCTGAGTAAGAAACTCCTTCATGGAGGTGCCTGTCCTGATGCCTGTCCTCATGGCTCCAGAGGTGAGTTTGTAATAGCTACACAAAACCTAGGGGAAAGCATGTGTCCAAAGCCAGCTCTGAGCCTGCCCTGCCCTTGGTGAGCTCCTCACCTCTCCAGCTGTGCAGGCCTGACAGGATGCTCTGGTCTCCAGTGAAGCCAACAGACTTGAAACTTGTGACATCAGGCCAAGCCCAGCTGGTGACTGCTTTGCAAAGGGCTCACTCAGAAGAGTGCCCTCACCAGAATAACAGACTTGTCTTTTGGGTTTTGGTTCCCATATAGTTACAGTCAGAATAATAACTCTTTGCACTTTCCACTGTGGGAGTTTAGGTTGAATTCTTTAAAAATCTTCAGGAACTACACCATAAGGGCAAGAAATGAACTGGGAGTAGACAACATCATCAGGCTGTCTCTCAAGCACAGGGAGCAGCCATCCTGCTACCTTCCTCCTCCCTATCACCAGCTGCCATACTCATCCCTGATGAGGTACCTTGTGATTATGTTTATTGGTTTTTTAGATCCTCCCTCCCTCAAGTTCCCTAGGTTCTTTCGCTGAATAAGTAGCACCATTTTTACATACCTACGTAAGGGTTCAGGACCATAATTTGTGCTTTGCAAAGTGTTTTTGGACTCTCAAACTATTCCACAAACACCTACACTCTACCTACTTCTATACCCATTCCAGTGGAGCAAGTGATTCTTACAATTCATCATGCTTCTAAGAGCTTTCCCAGATCCTGGCCATATAGCTTGACTCTTTGCAGAAATGATTTCTACAGGTATATGTTGGCACTGTTACAGGCAGTAAGATATTTTCTGCAGAAATATGCATCAGAGAATATGCTCGTTTATCACACCCACTGTGAGAATGGAAGGAAAGCAGGCAGCACCCTCCAAGGGGGAGGAAGAGCCTGGTCAATCTGCCAGCTCCTTGTTACCAAGCTGTGACTAGCTGGTGCAATCCTACCCAACCATAATATTTCAGAACTGAGTCATCCAACAACATCAGCTACACTTGTAATTGCCATCTCAAATAACCACATAATTTACTATTTACCAGCACATGCTTTATTGGTGCTCATTACAAGCCATTAATGAGGTGTCAGTTTTAATGGTACTTGTTGGAGCTAATAAGCAGGAGATGGAAGAATCCTGCCCTTTCCCAATACATATGATTTCTTTGCTGGCTTTTGGGCTACCATATATCCCATCCCCAAATGACAAATGCAGGATTGTGAGGTCTTCCTCAAACACACCTGCTGTCATCTCATTTTTGCAGGGTATGGAGAAATAGGAGTGGGGAAACAGGAGGCTGTGTGTGGCCGAGGAGGAAGTAAAGAGGTGAAAGGTGTGACCCACAGAGGCGACCAAGAGCAGTGAGAGGAGTGATGCTCAACCAGCAGGACCCCAGGCTGTGCAGGCACACTGTGTCCCACCAGGAATGCATGTGGCACACTGTCCCTTCACAGGCAGCCATGGAGTTGTGTGGGGTGCAGCCAGCTGCTGGCAGCATGGCCACCCCACACAGGCAGCATCAGCTGTTTCGAATTTTGCAGTGTTTTAAGAGAAACACGTGTCCCCCCCACAGGCCCGTCCCAAACAGCCACAACCACACGGGGTGTGGGACTCAGTGCCTGGTGAGGGGCTGCTGCTGAGGAGCCCCTCTCCCCATGTCACCCTGCTTGGACTGCCCACACGTCAGGGGGTGCCTCGAGGACCTCACTCATTGGCATGGTGCTTTTCAAGCTCAAACTGTAGGCTTGAAAAATCAAGAGAAAAATCAAATCAAGATAAATTCTCAGCCTTTAAACTTGCAAGTGAACCCAGATGCACAAGCTGCAGAGGCTGAGCCCGTGCTGTGTGTGCACACGCCTTTGCCACCTGTGCCAGAAGGGCAGCTGCTCTTCCTGCCCCCTCACCCCACCCATGAGGCAGGGGATGTGGGGTACCCTCTGGGTCTCTTAGTTCCCATCCCTCATCCCCAAAGGGGGAAGAAGGACATCCTAGCAACGCCTCCTCCATTGCCCTCCTGCCCAGGTTTGCCTCCCCAGGACAGGAGGAGACGGCAGTGCTGGCAAGGGACAGTGCAGGATGAGAGCACACAGGGCAGGCTCAGGGTGGTGGCAGCCCCTCTGCCAGGCTGGCTCAAGGGGACAGAGCAACAGATGCAAGGCAGGCACTGCAAGTGGAGGCTCCCATTATTTTGGCCTTGGGCATTTTCAGAGCTTGGCGGTCTTGAGAGTCACCCAGCGTTTGGCCAGATCCCCAGTGGCTTTGCACATTCCTTTTCTTTCCATGAATGAATGGTCTAATCTGGCTGGAGGGCATTGCAAGACCCAATAGCCAGTTTGCTGCACCTGCTCATCAGGGATTGAAACACCTGCCGTGGCTGGGGCTTAGCATTTAAGTGCTGCTATTTGAAGACAAATCTCGTCTTTTGTCTCTGCCTGAGCCTTCTTGCAGCTTCCCCCTCCCCTTAATAGAAAACAAAGGAAAAAAAAAAAAAAGAAAAACTGAAAAAAAAAAAAAAAAAAAAAAGAGGCTGTGATGGGTGTTTTTTTGGACAAGGGCTATTTTTCCTTCAATTTCCTAGAGAAGCCACTCTTGCTTTCCACGTTAGGTGCATTGCTGGGAAATGTTATTCACACAGGCAAAGAGCACTTTTATTTTGCTCACAGCTGTTTAGAAGGCCCATGCTGATGTTAAAATGTGGGAGCCTTGGGTGGTTTCACTCTGAAGCACTGCTGTATCGTCCTGGTACTGGCAATTAATGCTATGCAATAAACTGATGCTTTTAATGAAAACAGATGTTCTTCCACACAGCCTCTTACCTACAGTAAACCTTTCTTTTTTGAGTTCCTTTCTTGTGACAACAAACAAATAATGTTGAATCAATAGCTAATGTGATATTTACCTAATGGGGAATTAGAAGGCAGTTGTATGGTTCCTGCCAGCAAATTAGGAAGTAAGGAAATAGATTTTATCCAAGCAATCTGATTTCTCTCTTCTTTTTAGTGAATTTACATATTTGAGTGACTGAGACACTTGGACTGTGTACGGGAGCCTTGGTCTTGCAAGATTTGTAAATGAAGAGGCTAGAAAGATACAAAATACACTAGATGGATTGGACAGAAACCAGCTGATACATCTCCAAAGTTAACAGAAAGCAGAAAATATCTTTCTAGTGGCTCTCAACTGATGTCTTCTTGAACCAAGTTCACTAACCCTTTTATCAGTGATCTGGAAGAAAAATGAAAGCCATGTTATATACAAAGAGTGTTGGAGAGCAAAGTCTGGAAGGGAGAGCAGGCTTCAGGGCAGGGAGCTGGACAGAGCTACAATCTTGAGTGAAAAACAAGGAAATGTGTATCTCCAGTGCAGCAGCAAGGGCTCCTGCCCTGCCCAAGCACCTTCCCTGAGAAAGGAAATCTGGCAATGCATCAGCCTCAGTCTGCCGGAGGACAACAAAACCTAGAGCAAGGAATTGAAATTAGGCAGATGCAACCTAAAGGGTAGATTTGCAACAGAGGACAATGAACCACTGAAATTACTTACTGAGGGTTGTGATGGTTTCTTTATTACCCGAGACTTTTCAGAGCACATACTTTTCTCATCTCTTCTCCCACCTCCCAAAAAAAAAAAAAAAGATAAAGAGATAATTTACTTGATTCAGAGGACTTTTAGGTACTGTGTTACAGGGAAAATCAGGCAGGATGATCACAGTAGTGTTAGTTTTATAATCTGTGAATATGTTTAATCAGAAAACAATTTTAAGAGAAGACAAACTTCTGAAAATCTTAAGCTTATTTCATTTTGATTTATCAGAAGATAGTTATTGGATACCTAAGAAATATGGAGGCAAAGCTAATTTACTCCTTTAAGAGATATTTCTTGGGCAACCATAACATCATGTTAAATAAATGAAGAGAAAAATTAGACCCAATATAAGAAGAGGTTCATTAATACACTGATGGTTAACCTGCAAAATTTTTTACATTTTGGTCAAAACAAGAAAATAGATGGTTAGCTTTTTGGGAATAGATCCTAATAAAGAGCAGAAAATCCTGTGTTCATCTGCACAATAAGCTGAACTTGCCCTAGGGCACAGATGAATTGCTAGAAGATTTAAAAGAAATTTTTCCCGTAGGTATCTTAGGAAGAGTGATGTGTGCTCCTTTAATTCCTTGAGAGGCAGGAGAAGCCTACTTTAGTTCACTGGGAGCTTAGCTTAAGTCTGCTTTTTGAAAGACACCAAGAGTTTTGTTAAGAATTTCAATCAGCTGAGTCCTTCTACAGTTTTATATAGTGGTGCCCTTGATTTCTTTGTGATCCTGGTATTTTTGCAGCTAAAGGATGAGGGACTGCCCACGGGGAGCAAGGTTTGGTTTGGCACTTTCTGTTGTTGTCTTTGCCCGGAGCATCTAGTGGGAGGCCACTGCTGGAGGTACAATGTCAGCTGTGCTGTGATCTGGCACAGGTTTGACTGCTATGAATTCCCTTGGCTGTTGCCTCTCAGAGGCTGTACCAGAAAAAAAAAAGCACAAAACAAAAACATAAAACAAAGTAAAGATCAGAGACAACTCTACTTACATGTTCTTAGCAGTACAGAGAGAATATCTTAATTATCTTTTGCCTGTGAGATTAATCATACAGGATTGTTGTCCTTTCCAATTGCCTGTGAATTTAAAATAGTGCTGTCGCTTAGAAAATATTTCAAAGGAAAAGAAATTTTGCTTTACTTTACTTAGATGTGCCTGTATCTTTGTCCTCCACATGACAATACTTCTTCTTTTCCAGCAACATGGCAGCAGAATGGGTTGTGTTCTATACACACAGTTCACAAAACAGCCTACAGTGCCAGAAGGACACAAGCATGAATTTCCAGTGTGGCTTGGGTAAGAATTCAAGTTACAATGTATTTTTTACAATGTGAGTGTCAGGCTAATTTAATTCTAAATTAACAGCTAAAAGTCAGCAAGAAAAAGTGTCAGTGGCTTTGAAGTGGATGATGCTATCCGTGTAACACATCACAAAGAGTTACTGGTTACAGTGAGGTGGGTGGAAGTAAAGCCACTGCAGATGTGTTTCCCAGTGAGGCCAGAATCAGACAGGCAGAGGTAAATAGAGGACAGAGGGCTCCCCTGTCCCGGGGAGTGAAAAGGGTTCTGTGCTGGGGAGGGCAGTGCTGCAGCTGAAAGAAAGATGTGCCTGGGTTTATCTGTGACATTATCTTCATGCAATCAGCAGAACAAGGTTCTTGGCTCCAGTAGTAGGGAAAGAAGTCTGTGTGGCTGATGACTGTACTACACAGTGAAGATTTAGGGAGGGCAGAGGCTGTAGGACCAGAGTTTGCAAGCTTGCCAAGTAATAGAAGTGAGTTATTTGCAGGGATCTTGAAAAACAAACAAAAAATAAAAGGATCTTAAAAGCAGAGTTTGTTTGGGTTTTGGAAGATGTTTTGGGGGTTTGCAGCATGAGGTGTCTTGACAGGGATAGCTCTGAGCCCACCAAATTAACTGGTGTTTCTCCCCTGCAATGGAAAAGTGCATAAGATAGAAGAAACAGTGGAAAAGAGGGTGTGCTTTGAAAGAGGGAGAAGAGAGAACAGAAGGGAACATACTTCCTGAAACTTTGAAATAATGTGTTCTCCCTACTCCATAGCCAGTGAGGGTGAGCCTGTTTAGCTCTTTAGTTCTTAATGTTTCCCCACTGGTTAGGGGTGAGAGCTATTGGCAAGATAAAATGGGTTGCGTGCTGTAATGCAGTCTATTTCTCTGGGTGCTCCAGAAGAGAGTCTCATATAAATACTACCCAGTATAAAGCTTTTCTGTGTAGTCCATTGAAGCAATCCCTTTCCCATCCATTCTTCCTTGCTAGAAGTCTCACTGGTATACTGTGGTGGCTTTTTTTTCTATCTTAAGAAGCAATTTGTAATTAGCTTTCCTCTACCATGCTCCCTCTCTGCCAAAACAAACTTGTCAATAAAAGCCTGATGTTTAGATGCAAAAAAGATGTACATTTAATTAAATGCAAAGTTGTTTTGTGAGAATGGAACATGTGAAGAAGCCACTAAAGAGCATCACACAGAGTGCAGAGCTGGAAGCAAATGTTTAAAGAAAAGGAATAGTGTGGATATTATGACTTCAAGCCACAAACATTGTAGCAGCGAAGTAAATTGTAAAGCAAGCAATTTCTGGATAGTTAAAAAAAAATAGCTGCTAGTTGCATCAAATTAAGCCCTGAGAAAAATCTTCATAGCACTTGAGAGCACTGAGCTTGAGATGTATGTACAGTGAAGCAAATCCGGTGTGTGAGGTCCTGTGGTACTCCATGTGCGATGTGTGTTATGAGAGGGCTCGATTTCCAAGTCTTCGTTAGCTTTGCTAAACAAACACACATTCTTGTTAAACATTTCTCCTGAGATGACAACTATTGACAATACATCTTCCCGAAGCATATGACAGTTATCAAACAAATAGTTGACACTTAGCAAAGTTTCCATTATTCTCTGGTTGCTGAAGAAGCTGGAGGGTAGAGCAGGACACTTGGCATTAGGAGCACTTTAGCAGTTAATGTTTTGTACAAAAATTTGTTAAGTATAGAAATTCCACTCAAATGTCTAAAGTGGTGATTCTGTGGAAGCATCAGTATGAGGCCTGCTGTTAAAATCTGGGAAATACATGCTCTCTGGGAAAGCCGTGCACACATCAACAGCAATTTAGTATCATAAAAGCTAATGTTAGGAGTCACCTTCATTTAAGCTTGTTGGGTGTTTCATGCACTTTTCATCTCATGGTTCTAAAGGCAGACAATGCAGACTGTGAGGAAAAAACCAAGATTGTTCATTTCTGCACCATCTTCAAATGTGCAAACAAGGGGCTCCATATGGATCTCTATACAGAGGAGGATGCTGTGAAACTTGCATGTGGTCTGAGCCTTGCTCTGACATGGTGTTTCATTAACCTGAAATCAGCACAGCGTGTGCACAACACTGAGGACAATAAAGCTGATTCTCTTACTTTGAGAGAATCCTATAAAACATCTCAAAATTAAAAAAGCTTGAAATCCTCCTCAAAAATGCGAGAAAACATAAAACGGTCAACAACAAAAACAAATTGTTAAGAGACGTTATTTGCAAAAAAAAACCCACCTCAAAACCAAACTCCAAACCAACAGCCACTATATTCAGGTGGAGCACTTTAGCAAAACTATGGTCAACAATGTTGCTATGTGAGAATACAGGTCCCTAATGTTGGGGAAAATTTGTTTTCCGAGGAAAGCAGGATGAAAAGAGAAGTATTGGAACAATTTCTTTTTGGTCATATCAGCTGAAAATGCTATTTATGGAGCAGAGAAACATCCTAAACCATTTACTTAGCTTACAATCTTTTGTATTCGATTGTCTAAGCTGATACAAAGCCAAGGGAAGTCTTCCTTTTTTGCTTCTTTTTAGGCTGCAAATCAGAGCTGAAGATAAACAGCCTTCAAATTGCCTCTTGCTAAAACACAAACAATTACAGTTAAGATAGACAAATAGCAGTGTATGCATGAAAGTAGTTTAATTTAATACACAATGGTATACACAATCTGTCAAAGATGACTGTCTCAGCATCATTTTCCATGGCAACAAAAAAATTGAAAATGTTGTTGGTTCATTGTTACTTTTCATCTACTGTGAAATGTTGGATGGAAGGACCTCCAGAATCCCTGGCAGAACTACTGGTCTCCTGAGGCTGTGGGTCTGCCTGACCCTGTGCTTAAATATTAGTGAGGGAGGGGATTTTGGTCTGACAAACTACCCTGCTCCAATGATGTATCCAATGGCTGTACCAAACAAGTCTATTATACCTTTTTACTTATTATGCTTTTCTCTCTGCATTGCTTTTATCTCCTTTGTTGTCTCATAATGAAATTAATCTTGTCACAGTGCCAGAGGTGATGAGGAATGGCTGATCTTACTCATTAAAACAACAATCCATTTATATTCAGAGATGTTCCTCTTGTAGCACTTTTTACTCTCCCTCCTCCCTGGGAAAGCAAACCTATTTCTGTCAATCTCTCTTGAAGTCTTTTGTGGTCCCTCAAAACTTAGTAATTTTGGCCTGCCTTCTAGTATCAGAGCCCATAGCCAGGCTCACTGTCCCAGCTGAGACCTCAGAAGCATTTGAAATAAATATTTTCAATGGTCATCATAGGACAAAATTGTTGTTCAGTCAAGGTTGTGGTTCTTCACTTTTTTAAAAAAAATGTCAAAGGTGACATGGTGCTGCTTGTTCAGTTTGAGGCATGCTGTGTTTATAAAGTGCTTTCAGCAATGCTACTACTTACTCAGTCTGCATATTTGAATCATTTTCTTTCCTCTTTCCAACAGACAACATGACAAGACTATGATGGGAGGAGCTGACACGTAGTCCATGTGAGCCAAAGCAAGCTGGCTCTCACCTCCTCCTAATCTCTGCATTTTGCATCCTGGTTTACAATGACACTGATGCCTTGGGAAGGGTGACCTGAAACAGAGACAGGACAGAGATAGAGAATAAAATAGGTATTTATTAAAAGGCATTTAAGGATACACTTTGGGCAGGATAAGAGCCTGGCCAGGGCTACATCCAAGGTGGACTAAGAATGGTGACAAAAATGGACTACTGGTCACGAGATCTCAGTCTTTTATGAATTTTGGTCCATTTGCATATTGGGCCCCGATTGTCCAACCACAGGCTCAGCTTTCAAGGTCTCATCCTTCTTGTTTCTCTCTTCAGTCCACTGTTGTTTATGCTTTTGGGCCTGAAAGTTGTAACCCTTGTCCTTGGTCTCCAGCAAGAAAAGAATTTTTTTGCCTACCTACTCTGTGAAGAGAGCTTACTAATATGGGGCTGAGAACTACACCCCTAGGCAGCACAGAATCTGAAAAACATGAAAGCTGAAACTCAGGGCATCAACATCAGTAGTAATGACCCAGCGCAGCAGTGCTGGTGTTACTGGGAAATCAGGGCTGCCATGTGGGGAGGGCTGTGTGGGCTGCCTGGCCTGTGGTGGTGATTTCCAGCTCTTGCTGACACTCAGTACAGCAGGAGCCATTAGATGCAGAAAGCCTCAGATGGCACTGGAGCAGGGTATTGGCCCCCCCTGCTTCCCCCTGTCCCCAGATTCTGTCCAGGAGCCTAAAGGCTGTGTGCACCAGGTACTTGGCTGTACTGGCTCTGTAATGCTTGGCTTTCTCCTCGTTGTGTTGCTGTGTGCTGTTTGCCTCTGTTCCCAGCTGGTGCTAAGGACATCGCTGCTCTGTTTCCACACTGGTAGCTGCATCGACATGTGCAGGGAAGCCACATTCTTCTCTCATTCTGCACCACAGACATGACACAATGTGTTAAAAGACAGATACAACCACAAGAGATTTTTTTTTCCTGTGGTCCAGAGATTAAACCACAGCTGCCAGTGGTTTTGCTGCAAGTACAGCAATTGCCAGACAGAAGATTACACCACAATATTGGGCTTGCACCCCAACCTCCTCACTCGAGTTTTCTAGGAATCTGTTGCCAAGATTCCTTTAGGGTGGCTCCCTCCCCAGTTCTGGACACCCTTGTTCCATGTCTGTCATTCCTGCAGATGTTTCAGAGCCAGCCCTGTACCAGCCAGTCATTTCAGCCTCCTCAGGAGCCCCAGAGGCAGCCTGTCAAGTGCCCCATCAGACACAGCTGGTTGCTGCTGAGGAACAACCACTACCCTGTACACAGAGGAACGGAGTTGTAGGCTGGCTGGGTTGGAAGGGACCCTGAAGACCACCTAGTGTCTTCAGTGTTCAGGGACACCTTCCAGGAGACCAGGTTGCTCAAGTCCTCACCCAGCCTGATTTTCAACACTTCCAGGAATGGGGTAACCACAGCTTCTCTGGAAAACTTGTTGCAGTGCCTCACCTCCCTCATAGTAAAGAATTTCTTCCTAATATTTAATCTAAACTCATTCTCTTTCAGTTTAAAGTCACTCCCTCATGTACTATGGCTTCATGCCCCTGCAAAAAACTACCTCTCCTGTTTTCTTGTATACTCCCTTCAGGTACTGGAAAACTACTGTAAGGTCTCCCAGGAAGCTTCACTTCTTTAGGTTGAAAAACCCCAACTCTCTCAGCCTGTCTTCATAAGAGAGGTGCTCCAGCCCTCTGGTCATCTTTGTGGCCCTCCTCTGGACTCACATGGCCAGCAGTTCCATGTCCTCTCTGTGTTGGGGAACTGAGAGCTGGACACAGTACTTGAGGTGAATACTGTGCCCATATTCAAAAGAATGGAGTAGAGGGGGAGAATCACCTGTCTCAGCCTGCTGGTCACACCTCTTTTGATGCAGCCCCTGACAGGGTTGGCTCTTGGGGTGCAATGTGCGTTTTCTCTTGTCTCTCCCCCTCATCCAATCCCCAGGACTGAATGTCTGCTTATGGCCAGAGCAAATGAAGTTGGGCTCTTGCACCTTGTGTTTCAGCTTAGTTTTGCGCAGCAAAAATCCAGTTTGGGATCTCTGAAACTGCTTTCTGGTGCAAGGTCAAGCACAGTAAGTGAGTACTAGGACAAAATTCAAAAGTGCACTACAGAATGGAAACACAAATGTGTTTTCTTTGATTGGCGCTTTTATATATTTTCTTTGCCCAGGAGAAGCTGAGGCTCAGACAGAAGCAGGGAAACCTGACTCATTACAGTTACTTTGGAAAGGTTATTAGGTTTTAGGAGTGTGCTTCAACATTGCCTGTCAGCAAATGCTCTTTGAGAAACACTAACAGTGGCCAAAGAAATGCAAACTGGTGTGGAGAGCAGGGGTTTTGGAGAAGGTCAGAGGAAAATCTAGCATCCTGTCTGTGGGAGAAGGGAGACAGAAATGCCAATCTCATTGCCATTTTCAGTGAGAAACTAACTACAGGGAAAATCACATGTCCTACAAAGCTTGAGATTTTTCAAAACTGCTGATGTTTTCCTGAAAAATTAATCCTAAAATACATAATGCTTCTCGGAGTGTCAACATCAATCACCAGTTTTGTGTTCAACCAAACACCAGTTTTGGATTCACCACTTCCTTCAGGAGACTTGTCAGAAGTTGATGCTCTCTTAAGGAGTTATTTATTTCCAGAAATAATGAAATAATTTTATATACTTGTCTTCAGGGGTCAGCATAAATGTGGACCCTGAAAACCTGTCAGTAATTAAAAGCTTCTAGCTCAGTTCCTTGGGAAATGTCAATGGCAAGTTTGAGACGTGGTGTTTACCCTCTTGCAGATTGCCTTGCACTCAGGCAGCTAAGCAAACACTGCTTTCAAGTGGCAAAGTATTTGCAGCTGTAATCAAATTATTTTAAAAGAGACAACATCTCACTGGCTATCAAGATAAAACAATTAAGATTTGTTTTATGTCATTCATTACCAAAGGTGCTACTTCTGATCTTACTGCAATAGAAACAGAAAAAAACTTATTTTGCTTTCTGCACAACCATACATTAAATTAACCATATATTAAATTATATTTCTTATTTCAAGGACTGTTTTCCAGCAATTTCAGACATGTTGCCTTCTCCATCCCTCCATTCCCTTTTCATTCCTGCCTAAACCAGCCCAAGACATACTGTTCAACTCAAAGAGGGCCACAGTAACACTACCCCACAAGCAGGACAGGCAGCAAACGCCTGATGGCATCCAGGGCAGGTTGCAGAAAGCAGAGTCAGCCTTTTTGTTTGCCCATTGCTGAGGTGGTATCCAAGCCTCTCCCTGGCATCTGCGACCCTGAGCCAAACCTGCAGCCCTGAGCAGCTAGGAGATGCTGATGCTTGTCAGCTTAGGGTCTTCGACACTCAAAGCTTTTTTTGTAACCAATCTGCCATCTATTAGCATAAATGGAGAAATAAAAAAGAAGGGATCTACTCCTGCTGTTCCCTCAGGAAGGCAGATTAGATGAATGCACCAGGTAGCATGAAGGGATGTGTCTATACTCACAAAATTGTCCGGGGAAGTTCATCCTCAGGTCTCTGCAGTGCCCATCTGTTAAATACACATCTGCTGTGTATCAGGTGTGCACCCCATAGAAATCCCTGCCTGCTGTTGGGGGGGCTGTTGCCCCTCATCCTTTCTGAATGTCACTGATTCTACCACCTGCGAAAACACAAAATCTACGTACAAAGCAGGGTGGCACTTTGCCATGGGTTGGACCAACAGAGGACAAAAAGGCCATCTCTGCCCCCAGAAAACTAAAACTCAAGAGGAAGCAGCACAAAGGGACAGAGAGAGAGGGGCCATAGTTGGGCCATGTCCCTCGCTCTGTCTCCCCCTCCTCTTCCCCCACCAAAAACTTGCTGAATTATGTTCCAGTGAGAGGTAGGGAACAGTTCCTCAGGGTCTTCAGCACCCTCTGCATGGCAACTTTTATGAAGAAATGTTTTAATGCTAAAAAGCAAACAAAGAAGCCAAAAATATGTCTTGTTTTCAGTGTTTCACGATTGAAAAACATTATGAGCATGTGATTTGCCAAACACAGGTCTCAGCTTGAGTAGATGTTTTCCTGCTGTACGAAGTAAAATGTCTGGAATCTGGAATTTTGCGTTGAGCTAATTTAAAAATATATATATGAAAATCTGCTTCAAATCCTTTTGCACTATTTAAACTTATTTAATATAGATAATGGTGTTTTAAACAGAAAATTAAGTAAAACATCAGTGGGAGATTTAGTCTGATTGCTGTGCATGTTTAAAAGAAAATGCTCTGCATGTGTGAAGGAAAAACACATTCGGGCACTGTGACATTCCATTTTTAAGAAACCCAGTTTAATTATATTTTCCCTAATTAAGGATTTCATTATAGGGGATCACATGATTTAATTATATCAATACCCCAAAGACCTGATTGTGAACATAAAATGTGGATTAAAAGGATGCCTCATCACTTAATTACCTGCTAGATTGGAACAGATCCATGTTGTAGGTCAAAAGGGACATAAAATGCAGGCTTCTGCCTCCCTCTTTGTTGTGTGTGAAGGGCTCTGTGTATGGGGAGAGAAGGGGGGGAGCACTCTTATATCTGTACTGGGAGTGATAATTATCTGTGAGCAGTTTTCCAAGCATATATTGAGATAGATAGATAGATAGATAGATATAGATTTAAAATTATTAATATCTTTTAAATTTTCAGCAAGTCCATAATGGAGGTGAGCTGCATATTTCAGCTTACATTTCAATGGAAGCCTGTGTATTTCTTCTCAAAATACAAGGTCTTGTCTTTCAGAAGGAAAATGTCAAGCAGTTGGAAATCTTAGGGTGGATTTTAGAGCATCCCAAAGTGAGCAGATGGATACCTGGTGCTGTAGCAGAGACTGGGGCTGACTCTCCCTATTTTCAGTCAGCATGAGGCCCCTGGAGTGGTTGCACTTCTGGAGGTTCCCTACCACTGATTAATGGGGCTGATCTGGGGGATGAAATCTTTTGGGATGTCAGTATAAAGCCTAGGAACAAACTTTGACCTCCCCAAACCTTGTTTACCACACACCTCTCTTCCCCACCCTCTAACCAGCTCCCATCTGCTGCTCCCAGGAAGAGGCTTTGGCAGGGAGCACTGAGCACATGAAAATGGAAAACCTGCATCAGTCATTGTGTTATAGCTCTTCTTCTGTCATTCAGAATGCCTCCTCACTTCCCACAACCCTTACAGGCTCCTACCCAGCAAAGCTAGGGATCTGGCCCTTGTACCCAATGTTCCCATAGTACAGAGCAAATTCTGTCAGCAAGAAAAGGTCCCATGGGGGCCAAGTGCAATTTTATCAGGGCCCAGGGCAGCTGTGGACTGAGCCTGTTGCAAACCCCCTACAACATAGCTCCCCACAGCTTTCTAAGGTGGTTGAAGGGTTGCAGGATATCCACATAAGGTTAGGGTTTTCTCATCCAATATGTCATAAAAAGGAGATTTCTCTGCAATCCTGCCCTGGCAGGTATCCTGCTTTTCCCCGGTATCCTCAGGGCCAGCAGACTCTGGTAGGTACAAATGGGGCAGGAGATCCATGGTTACATTGCTGCTTCAAACACTGAGGTGTCCCAAAACCAGCTTGGCCT
Source organism: Sterrhoptilus dennistouni (assembly GCA_013397095.1). Taxonomy (NCBI): domain Eukaryota; kingdom Metazoa; phylum Chordata; class Aves; order Passeriformes; family Zosteropidae; genus Sterrhoptilus; species Sterrhoptilus dennistouni. The sequence continues at coordinate 744,815 of VWZU01008650.1, forward strand.
GTATCCAAAGCCCACTCTGATGGGGAGAATGACTCTTGAAAGAAATACTTCAAGGCCACCAGGAGGGTTGGTCTGGAAACAGAGGGCAGAATGCTGCTCCTCTTCCTGGGAAAGATATCCTCGGGCACATGGGAGCAGACAATCTCTTAAGCAAGGGGACAGCCTTCAAAGTGTCCCATTGCTCTCTGGAGGCAGCCTGGTGGCTGAAGCGCGTTCTCAGGTGATGTCCTGCAAATGCTGCTGCAGTGGTGGTGTTACTGCCTGGTACAAGGTAAGAAACCCAATCCTGTTTCCGGTTTGGGTAGCAAGGCTAGGTAAAAACAATGTCTCTTGAAACTACTGCTAACAGCTGATGCTGATACATCCAAAGTCCTTTCTATGGCTTTTCCAAAGACACCGAGGAGGAAACAGAACTGGATAGGCCAGCCATTCAGGACTGTTGCAAACCAAGCAACTCTGACACCTATTCACAGGAATGACGAAGATCTGCACCCCACAGCAAGGCCAGCAGCCTGGATACTGCCAGCCCCATAGGTAAGGCCAGCCTGTCCTGCCACTGCTGGGCACAGCCACCCTGCTCTGCCTGCCCCCTGGGCAGATCCTGGAGGAGGCTTTGTGCACACACTGTGCCAACGTGCCTGGGCCCTGAGAAGTGAGGGAGCACATCTGACTGTTAAATTATCATCTGCAAGTGGTACAGTGCTATGGGATGAAGATCCATTTCTTTTACTTTGATTTGATCTCATTTTCCTAGGCAGGGAAATGCCCCAGTGACAGTATCGCTGCAGATGGCACCACAAAGCCCCGGCTGGCACCAACTGAGTTGGCACAGTCAGATTATCATGTTTGAGTTTGTGTCTGTCTTTTCTTTTTTCCCTGCTTTGCTGTGCTAATAGCATTTCTATTACCATATAGGCTTCAGTCAGCTCCCTCAAAAGGACAGAGACCAACATAAAAAGTAAATTTCATTATCACTGGCAAAAAGGATGGGTCACAGAAAAAGCTAAATGATGGTAGACTATCTTTATAATTCTTTCTTTTTTCCTCCCTCCCTCCCTCTCTCTCTCTCTCATCTGGGCTTAAAGGGAGACAAGAATTGAAGTTGCAGGGTCTCCAGGGCAGTATTGCAGAGCAGTGCTGCTTAATGGGGCAGCTGGTGGAGAGCTGAGCACATGTTTCCTTAGCAGTTTTCATCTTCATACTTCACAGGGCCTAGGGACTGATTGATGGAATTCTTTTTTTTTTTTTAAACATAGCTTTCTTGAGGCCTAGAGGCTGCCACACTGAACATATGTCCACATATTCCCTTGGGCAGTATTTAAATGTGTGCATCCATGTGACTGTATTTGTTTAGTGTGTGCTCCCACTGATCTAATGGGACCTTTCCCATGACCCATTGCTTCCCTAAGTTTGCCACTTGCTGCTGTCAGGCGAGAGAGGCTTTAACTTGGATGGCTGTAGCTGTAAATGAATGGGACTTTTTTCCCCTTTCAGTTCTTTCTACTGAACCCTCTTGCTGATGGATCATCTAACGCAGTTTAGTTGAGAACCCTTCCTCGTGCTGTTAAAAAAAGCCAAACCTAAACAGACCCCATCTGTTGCAATCCTATGTCTATTTATGTGAATGCAAAATTTGTCAGGCTGCTTTCTGCTTGTTAATAAGCCATCCTCTGAGAACAAAATCCTCTCTTGGAAAATTCCCAGTAAGATGTGCATTGCTTGCTACAGTGGATGCTTCTAATGCTAAAATCTCTTGGGAACAAGAAAAGCAGTGGTTGCACACTGCACTCACTTTCCGTAGAGGAAATGTACAATTCTGCGTAGTATTTAGTGTCCCCAGGTAGGCAGCTCAGTGAGACATAAATTGGAATAAAACTATCTTTAAGACATTTCCAGCATGCACAACCTGCTTGAGTAACATCCAACACTGCTCAGAGGAGGAGACTTAGAAGCAGATTATTTACATTTCCCACTGTTGCAGCTTTGTGCAAAAGCCTGATTATATCCTACCTTTGGTCTGTCTATCTTTTCAGTAAAAAGCCTGCAAACCCCACAGAATGACACAGGTACAGGAGGTGTTTGAATGGGTTCAGGACCTGTGGCAGACTAAAAGAGTTAAAAACAATATAAATATTCCAGAAGAAGCATTTGCACATATTTAAGGCAGTGCTAGGAAATAGAGTAATCTGTGCAAAATATATAGAGAACATAAATCAAAACCAGATTAATTGTATTGTCTCCTAGAGCTCTTGTTCAAGAGTGGAGCCTTCCTGCCCAGCCCCATCCCTGCCTTAAGGGAAACATTGGAGGGCTGAGAGCTGCAAAGGACTGCCCTCACCTCCCTGCCAAGCTGCACATGGAATACCCCTCTTCCAGTCTTCTGGCAAACACCCACACTGTCACCAAACCACACTGCCTACACCAAATCCTGCTCAAGGTGAGGCTGAGGGTAAACCCTCCATCTCTGTGCCATAGGCATGGCATGGGCATGAGCTGGGTTACCTTTTCCAGCACTCTCCACAGGAGTCATACCCGGAACCAAGTGCAGTGTATGGGCATTCACGCTGGACTTTAAATTGTCACTTGTGAGTCTAAACTCAGCTACCTCTTTTAGCTTGACATAGGTAGGGGAAAAAATCAGCTGAAGAATAGTAGTAAATGTACAGAATGCAGAGTGTTTGTTAAACATTGCATTTTCTATTAAAGAAAGAAAAGTTTTACCAGCAATACAGTGGGAAATGTATCATGGACTGAGAAACACCACCAGAGAACTCACTCATCCTAAGCCTAAACTTTCTTTCCTTAGAAAAATTATTTACTAAACTAAAGTGCAGCCTTCAGGTTATCCCAGGGGCTGACAGATGACTACATGTTATTATAAGTATGGTATACTTTAAAAGATACTGTCATGTGAACTTATGTTCAGTTATTAATCACTGGTGGTTTTTTTCACTTTCAAAAGAAAGTGTAAGGTGATGGATTAGCTTATTTACCCCTTCCAAGAAAATATTTATTTTCAAGTTGATTTTTAGCCTTGCTTTCCTTAATCCCCTGAGCAGCACTACTGCTGGAAAATACTTTGGAAATGGGTGACTAGATTGGCATTCTGGTTTTGCTAAAATTTTATGGTTTGTTTTGGTATTATAAATTCTTTGTTTCTAAGATATTGACCCCAGGAGTTTAGCAGGCACTGTTGTATGCACAGGGTACATGTCACCACCATTCCACATAGCTGTCTTCAAGGAGCCAGGGCTGGTTGGAGATGCCAGTGGTGTGTGCATTTTGGAAGCTTTTTACTCAGAAAAACTTAAAGGTACATTCCAGATAGAGCTATAATGTCCTCGTTGAGGCAGTAAGAAAAGTTTGAGCATCTATATCCCAGCTGGATTTTCCAGTCTATAACTCAGCCAAAGAAACAAAGCAGGGCCTCCTGCTGGTTGCAAAATAAGATGAGTTGGTAGCATGAAAAAGGAAACAGACTTAAACCCATCAGTATGTTCTGTGGTGGTTTTTTTCAGTCACAATGACACCAAAAAATAAGGAAATTAACTACTAATTTCATCAACACTTTAGCCCTTGTTGTTAAATCTGGATGGGTGCTTAAAAAGTTGGCTACCTAAACTTTGATGTCTAAAAGTTGATTAATTAGGTGAAACCTACCTCCTATAAGCCCATGTTGATTGTGTTAATGACAGCTATGAAGTTTCAACTCTTGCTTATGTCTTATATGAACCACTCCATTATCTGGCACCAGGTTATCCAATTTGGATTTTAATATAGAAGCAACATGAAATTCTTTCCCAATTCATCAGAGTATCACCTGTGCATCAAGATTATGTTATATGGTGAATGAAGTGATCTTGGGTCACTCCTTTGACAACCCTTGAATCTATCTGGGCTTCTTACTGTAGTATTTATTGCTGAATAGTTTCCATAATCACCCTTGAAACAGAGAACAGTGCTAGTTTAGAAATCCATGTATCATCTGACTTTTTGCCGAAATAATCCACTTTTTATTAATATAAGGCAATGAAAAATGTTTCAATTAAGGTTCTAAATTTTTACAAGGTGCCTTCTCAATTGCTTGGATGATGAAGGAAAAAAAACTTTTTCGGCAGCTAGAGAAGCATCTACCTTTTTAATTTTGAATAATATTCACTTCCTCATCTTTGCATCAAATTATTTCTGGTGCTTTTTCATTTGTAAAACAAATAGCACTTTTCAAATGAAGCAACACCATATATACTGGATGTGGAGAGGTGCTGTGGATGCTGTGGGAGCTCATTCTGAGGTGAAGAACTGACCCACCTGTGAGTTCCTACACCCTACACCTGAGCCCCCCACTGCTATTCACCACAGACACTCCAAAAATACACTTTCAAGTGTATTTTTTTCACTGTCACAGGCAACCATGAGTTTTCACTCACCTGTTCTGGTCCATTAAAAATGTGGTTCCATCCCACTTTCTTTGACTCTACCTACATGCATTTCACTAATTTTTAGCTCTTTTGTTGACCTGAAATCTATTCTGTGGAATTGAACACAATTGGGATGTAGGAGCACAAGGATCCATACGTGCTGCTGGTGTCTATGTCAGTCTCTGATGGGATGTTCCTGTAACTCTGCCATATTTATTTTGTGTGATGACATCTATGCAATGCAAGGTCAGCAAGATCAGAATAATCCTTTTTAGGCATTTGTTTTGATGCCAAGTGAAATTTACCTTTCCTCAAGTTCATTTCTTGTGCGTCCATTTCAGAAATTGGGTGTCTTTTGCTGGTAGCTGCTATGATCCCACTGTTCTCTGCCCACAGCCATCTTCTTCCTCTCTGCTGAACTTTCCAGTCATTTTGGTAGCCTTGATTTTACATCCCAGCTCTGTCATTGGTGCCCCTATCTAAACTGAGGGGGGATTCATGAACACTACCTGATCCCTGTGGAGAATGATAAGACTCAACTGTGCTAAACTCAAATCCCAGTCTCATCAGAAAGTGTCTTGCTAGGAGTTGTGAAGTGCTCAGAACCTGAATTAAGCCATAGCAGAACACTACAATTTAGTTCAGATGCAACTGGTGTGATCTTCCTTTGGCTTTCTGTGAAGAAATGGTTATTTCTGACACAGAGAAAGCCTGCTTTCCCCTCTGTAGTGGATAACTTTGCTCTGTTTTTGCAAAGTGAAATACAAAGTATAATGGGAGTGCTGATCACAATAAGGCAAGAAAAGTAACTCGTCTGTGCTGAAGGGCTCAGCTGGAGCACTCAGCTGTATCCAGGCTGGGGCACCACACTTCAAGAGGGATGTGGAATCAATCCAGGAACAGCGATGAGAGAGCTTAAAAACATAATCTATGAAAGAAGGCTGAAAGAACTGACGTTGTTTAGAATAAAGACCAGACTAAGAAGAGATACAATAACATAAATGCAGTTATGTAAGTGGTTGCTGCAAAGAGGGAGGAAACAAGCTCTTCTCTCTTCTCTTGACTGTGGACTGGAAAAGAAAAAGGGGCTGTAGTGGAGAACAGTAGATGGATATAAACTTGGCTTTCTGGTGGGGCATTGGGCTGAATTTGTGGGAAAAGGGGAAATCCATGTCTCGGGTTGTCCCTTACCAGTGTAGTCCACACCTCTAAATGTAACGTGTTTGACCGAGAGGAGAGAAGGAGCCTGAGGCTGGAAGGAATGATGACAATCAGGCCAGCTGTGGGGAGAAACAAAATGTTTGTTTGGACAATTTGCATCTGTTGCTTTTTTTAACCGGATAAGAGAGTACACTATGTAATATACACACACCAGCCTCACTTACCGACAGAGACTTAAAATATTTATATCACAGACAAACAATGCCAACGAACTCCCCTACAAATGCAGTGATTTAATAAACACAGTACTGTAATGTAGCATTTATCTTTATTATATATAATCAGCTGTTGCTTTTACTTGGGTAGAAATAATGTCAAACTGAGCCAAGGTAAGATGGGAAGGTTGGAAGGTTCCCATTTCCCCAGTCCCAGACAAACACACCTTTTTGGCCTTTATAAGTACAAATGGCCTTTAAGACTGTGTGAGGCACAGCAAAGAATTTCCTGCTGTGGCCCCACAAAGGACTGTGCATCTCACAGACCTCTTGACGTCTCACATAGCAGATAGCTTCTCTCCACAGTCTCCATCAATCTCATGGAACAAATACCTTCCATAACACCATTGAATAAATGTGTATGTATGTATGTATCTAGGCAAAAGTTGTGAATTGCTTTCCAAGCAAAGGTCAGCAAGATGTCTATCTGAAAACACAGACTACATTCTACATAAAGGTTTTTCTACTGGACAACAGGTACCAGATCCTCAGACAAACCCAACCCAGTGCTCAGGGTTCACTGCCATGTACAATACAACATAAAAAAAAAAGTGAAGGTGATACATCTTGCCTTATTGACAGTTTCTAATCACATGATAGTCCTAATCCCATGCAAATATTATATAAGTCAATGATGGAATGATTGGCTGAGTGAACTGTCTATCACAGGTGCTTTTTCTCCCTGAGCAAAATGCTATTAGTACATGCACACAAGAAGAAACCCAAATGTAAGAGTTGGAGAGATGGCCATTTTTCAAGGGTATTTACATTCTCCTTAATGGAGATGTTTTTTCATATGGTCATGAAAGTGATCCAGTCTGAAACTTTACCTTTTTTCTGTAGCAATATTTCCATGTTCTTCCACCTTCATGTAAAATAGGGAATTGCCCCAAAGAACATTTAATAAAGAAACCACAGTTTTAAATAAAGCTTTGCTTCTGAAGAAAGAACTTCACAAACTGCTCGAAGGTCAGAGTAGGAGTTGGCCCATACTTTTCAGACTTGTGAAAACAAGATGCCAGCAGGCTCTGAGAGCAGTATGAACGGTGGTTGTGCAGTTTGAAGATGCAAATGGATGTAAACACACAAACATTACACATATGGAAAAATTCTCCCTGGGAGACATGATGCCAGAGCAAGGGTCATTAGCAGATGTTGTTCCCTGTGACTTTGTACCAACTCACAGTCACCACAGTGAGGCCTCATCACCAGATCCCTGTCACCTCCATACTTAACTGACCCCCATATTAATACACCCAAATTAGACCGCCCTGCATGATCTTTAGCTCTTCACAAGACAGGATTGGGTTTTTCACTTCCCTTCTCAGTGAAAGTTCACCTAGACAGCAATCATTTTCATGTCAAAGCAAGGATAGAGTTGCCAAAATGGACATCAGCATCTGCTAAATAAGACTGAATGCTTCACAAGCATAGGCGCCACTGTAATCTCGTCACAAATTATCTTAATTGAAAGCAGAATAGCCTCCTCATGAAGAGTTAATTACTTGCTCTCACCTGATCTGTTGGGAAAGTACCTGGCTGTGGTGTCTCCCAGTGTTGGGACAACAAGATCTCTGAGCTGAAGGGATATTTTGGACAGTACATGGGTTATCTGAATTTACAAACCACTCAGGAATAAGTGAGCTTCTTGAAGAGAGCACTAACAAGCATCAAGGTTTCCAGACAAAGGTCATAAGCTGTCTTTCCATCAGTCTCTGGTGAGTTCCCAACAGTGTCTGTATGTCACCTGGGTCTGGAAGATATATGACCATTAGGTGTGAAATATGTCCTAAGTAACACCTTCAGAGAAGTTTTGGAGTGGCTTTTCCAGACTATGCTGACAGGGTGGGACTAACGGGCTTTTCAGAGCATAGCACAGAGTGGTCCCTCAGATGTCAGGCAGGGGGGAGCGCAGACCTAGGCTTCCTTCCAGAGTAGATAAGGACATACAGGGTTAGGGATGAAAGAACATTGCACTCTCTTCAGACACAGGTCTCCACTGTTCAGGACGCACTCACAATGCTCCTCAGGGAAGCTTCTGGCAGCAATGTCAAAGTGTTATCAGGGAGCTTAAGGAAAATAACATTGTGTCAAAACAACAGTGCCAAGCCCTTTGCAAAGTCCAGGTACTGTTCAGCAATGGAGGAGCTACAAGATAGCCTGTTTAAGGATTTCTTTTCTTCTTTCCCAATGTCCTAGATACCTGAAAAATCCCTCCTGACCCCTGGGTTTACTTGGAGGAGCCTTGGAACATCCCATACGGCAACAGGGAAGCCAACAAGGGGTGCCTTTGTCTGCAGAGCTGGACACCTTTCCCACAGCAAAGCAGGGGCCACTAAACCAGAGGAAATCAATGCTGGCTCACCGGAGAGATGGCTAGGGATCACTCTCATAACCATTATCCTTGGACACAGGCAGGAGTTGGTAGGGCAACCCAGAGGAAAGTTCTTTCTGGAACAGGGCATTTGACGCCCATTGGCAGCTATCAGAAAGTATCTGGTTCCTCAGGTACTGTGGTGAGAAGAGGCAAAGCCACTGCTTAACTGAGCAGTAACTCCATAGAAAGGACATCTTGGAGGCCAGAACACTGTGCAGGTGCTCTCAGGTACTGGGTAGTTCCCAAAGACTAACGAATTAGTCATCTTCTGTCCTGCTTTGTGCTTACAGGCATTAAAATGATAGTGCTGCAGTGGGGTTGTGGCTTCTTAGATGTGTACTGTGATCATAGGTGTCAATGAAGTTGTTAGAATGGAGAGGAGAGTACTGTCAAGGAACTGCATGATAGAGGATGTGGAGGCAGTCAGGAGTGCAGCAGGAGCAAAGACAGCTGTCCAAAAGCTTGGAGCCCCCAAGGCACATTCACACAGTGGCAGAACACTGGCAGGCAATTACACTCCCCCCGAAAAACCTTCATCTGCTGTTTGGTGTTTTTACTAGAAGTCCATTGTCATGTCTCAGCAAATCGTGGGCTGTGCCTCATCAAGGCAAAAATGTGTTTCTTCCTCCTTTTTTATTTTGATGTATTTCACTTCCATATAATGTCCAGAGGGGTAATTTAGCATGTTCAAACGCCTTATTGAGGAAGGACTGCATTGTTCTTCCAGCCTTTGTGCTGCATCGGAATGTGCCTCTTCCTGAGCACCCCTGCTCATGGCCAGCCCATGATAAAGCTGAGGCTGCTTTTCTCTCATTGTTTCTCCTTGCCTTTGCCTTTCTCTTCCCAGCTTCACTTGTCCGAATACTAATTTGTGTTTATAACAAGAAGTGGTCCCCACACTTCCCCTTTGCCACTTAATTGAAGGGAAACTGAGCAACAGGTGGATCTCAGGAAATATCATTAGTCTCTTTCAATTGTTTTTGGCACTTCTTTGAAAGAAAAGTTCAGCTCAATGCAACTGGCTGTTCACTGTTTCCAGGCTAATTACTGCAGGACCCAAATGAGGAACATGTTTGAAAAAATCTGATTTAAAGAAGGTGAGCTGCTCATCCATCTTGGTATTATTTACAGGCTTAGAGTTACACAAGTTGAGGACTTTGATGAAGGTGTGTCTTATAACCAAACCTCTAAAGGAAAATAAATCCCTTGAGTATTGCATAGCATAGAAGTACCATTGGTGCACAGAAACACAGCCAGCCACAACCCTGTGTGTTCATGTTTATGTAAGGGCTTCCTTTTAACCTATCCTTTTGTTCATAGAGAATAGAAACAGCGTATAAGGACAAAAGTATTGTTGTATGTTTGATTTTGAGAGGTGCTCATCTGTGGAGCCTGTAACTAGAAAAGAAAAGCTAACCAGGGAGGCTTCTTCCTTAGCTCCTTGACTCACAAATCTGAAAAGTCACAGACAAGGGGGAAGAAGGATGCTAAAGAAAACAAGCAGCATGATCCTTCAGCGTGTGGTTTTAGGCCAGCAATTCCCAGTAGGACAAAAGAGGCAAGATCTCACAGTGTGCTCCTTCTATCCCTTTGTAGACAGAGCTCCGATTTCTGCTATTTTTAATACCAGAACCCTAGGGGAGTATTTCACCATTGAAAATCAGCCAAATGCATTAACGAAGTGCTCCACCTGTTACAAGAATGCAGGCAAAGGGCTGGATGATGGCAGCTCTCACTTGATGGTCTCCAATCAGGATATTACTTACATGTGATATACCGTCATTTTTGACCAGCTGAAAATCTTGCCATCTGCTTTTTATTTTGAGGCTTGAACAATTAGGCAAGTCAGAGGAAAAGAAGAGAGATGATAACATCTTCTTTAATTTCAAGGGTAAATAAAGAAGATGGTAGGTATACAGAACCTAAGAATGCAAAAAATAATTTAAATGTAATTGGCTTAGTGGTATTGAGCTCTCACCATTGTCTGAAATGTAGCTGCTTCTTGTTTCTTTCCACTGAGAAATTGGGAAGTTCAGCATAGAAATCTTCTGACATGCAATGTGTCATGGGCTGTTTGGAACAGGAGTAATCAGCAAGTGTTGACAGCAGTAGGGCAAGAAGTGGTACAGCAAAAACACACACACACACACACTTAATTGCAAAAGCTGAGAGAGCCAAGGACAGTGAAATCATGATTAAACTAGCATTTCTCCCCCTGACATGGGAACAGGGATGCAAGTAGAAAAGCCCTGGCTTTTCAGCAATGCCTTTATGGATTTATAACTGTAAATACCCTCTTTTATAAAGGATGTATTTAGGAAGCAAAAGGGTTCCCTTTTCGTGAATGATCTATTTTACAGGGCTTAAAAATATGTCAAGGTTTGCTGCAGTAAACCCTCCTCATGCTGTAACTGCGTAATGTAAGCAACTTGGGTTGCCTTTTAAACAATTCCCAGTGTGTGGCATGGCCAGTGCAGTTTGAAATGCCTCTGTCTATCTAAACAGAAACAGATGTTTGAACAGCAGAGCTGTGCAGAAGTAATTCTTCAAACAGTAGATTAAAACATCTGTCAGGATCATTGGATGGGACCAGACAAGCAGCAGCAGTGTCAGCTGGGACTGCCAGTCACTTCTACCTTCCCCTGGAGGTGGAAGGCAAAGGATGGGGCAATTCTGTCTGGTCTTTGCATGTGACACCCTCTCATTTTGCCATCTTTCTCCAGCAATTCAGGAGATTACAGGCCCGGCTGTGCAGAAAAACTCACAACCTCTCTCAGCATCGCCTGGTGTAACAGAGGTCTTCTAGGTTTTCACTTTTCCCGTTAATGTCTTTTTCTGCCACTGCTGGCAGTCAGTATGAAAGCTGTGAAGTGTTGGTGACATGCCAGGTTACCGCATTTTACAGTTATTTCCATCTGTCCTTCATGTTTCAGCATTTGACCAGTTTAGTGGCATTGCAAGCAAATTCTTCAGACCTCATTGGGTCAAACAGATGACAGCAGACTAATCTCCTGCAACATGCCCGCAGGAGCTGTGCCACAGGCAGTGTATTCATTTCCAGCTGAGCAAGAGGCCAAACCAAACCCTTGGATTAACACCTCTTTTGCACTCACCCCCACCCCAAAATCAGAGCCAAGAAAGTGATACAGAGTCAAGAAACTGTTCCAAAGCTTTTGGTGAATCCAGTCAAAGCCCTGAATCCTAACAGCTTCTGAAGGATACCATTTTTACAGTCTGGATCTGAAATCTTACTCTTGAATCCACTTTCGTTTCCAGCCCAGATTGATTCTTACTTCTTGTTTTAACATCCAGAGGAATAAGCGAGGACAGCCCTACCCTCTGGACTGCTCATTTTGGGGTGGAGCTGTTATAGCTGCACTCCCAGCACCTTCATTTTTTGAGCAAGCTCCTGCTGTGCATGCCTGAAGCAAGGTCAGGGCCAGATCTGCCACCCCAGCTCCTCGGGTATTCCCTGGGAAGACTCTCACCACCATGAGGTGCCAGTGTGGCAGGGTTCCCTGTGAAACTGGTGGGGCTCTCCCTTCCCTGCAAGCAAGTTGCTCTCCCATCTCGTTTGTCCCCAGCAGCCATTAATTGTGGGCTGTAGCGGCAGCAGATTACCTCACGACAGCCTGGCAGATGTGCTCTTGCTGAATAAATAAACTCATTTATACGGCTGTAATGACTGTTGCTTCTGTGCTCTCATCATGAAAACTCCAGCCTATCTACAGCAGTTTATAAACAAAGCTGCTTTGCCTTTATGGAAAAGCAATTTGTGGCTGAGGAGCCTCAGCAGTGACTCGTGCCAAAGAGAGCAGAGGCCATTTCTCAGGGAACAGGTGTCCGCATCATTAAAGCCACCACCCCCCCGGCATTAATTGCCATCCCTGTTGGCACACTGAGAAAAGAAATTGGGGTTTGTCTGGGCCATGAAGATCAGCTCCCCGACTCCCTCCTTCAAGGTAGCTACTCTGCCTGCGGCGTTGCCGGGGCAGGGAGAAAGCTCAAGAGCTGTGTGGTGGATGGACTCACTCTCTGGAGGTGGGGGCAGGGAGCACTGGGAAACTGGCACAGACTGGTGAAACAAAAGCATTCATGGGGAGAGAGAAGGAAACTGTTTATTAGATGGAGCAAGTTCATTAACTTCCCCCTTCCCCTCTCTATTTATTTTAACTGTCTCTTTGCTTCATCTCTTCTCCTGTGTTTCTTCCCTTGCTTCCTTCCATGTGACATTATTATTGCAGAAAACTTCTTCACCCTGTAGTTTCTTAGGGCTATTTGCAGCTTTAGAGCAATAAACTGCAACTAAAAAACTACCATGCCCCTAAACACAGCAAAGCACAGGCAGAAATAGGGAGCTGCTGAGCAAAGTTCTCAGTTAGGTGGGATTGTCTCTCATTCATCTGGATCACTGGAGCTGACCCCATCTGTCCCACTTATGCCCCCACCTGGGTACTTTCCTCCACCTCTGTGGCCCAAGTAGTCACGGGAGCCATGAGCACAGAGATAAGAGGGAAACTTGAATGAAAGGCACATCTTCCCAGCAGACAGGCGGCCGTGGTTAGCACCACACACGGTGCCCCGGGGAGGAGAGCCATGCCGCAGAACCGCCGTGCGGTTGGAGTGACTTCACCCCGCTAATTATGGTGAGGCAGGAACATGTTGGTAGCATTTAGGGGTTTAGGTTATAGCCACACTGCAAAGTAAACAAGCTGTGAGTGATTTTTTAGTCTATAACCAAAGACAGGATAGCTGTCTTAGTTAAATGTACTGGTAGCCTTGAGTTGGGGGATTTTGGGCATGGATGGAAGCTGGATTAAAGTAAACCAGGGTTCATCCTGAAATATGGATCTCCAAGAGGATGCATTGCTCTCTGAGTAAGACTATTTTCAAATCCCCATTAAGCCAAAAAACAAATGTTTTCACAAGCAATCAGGACATTGCTGCTCCAACAAACTCAGCCATGAGCGTAAGGCCTGGGGAACGTGACTGTGAGGACAAGGGAGCAGGAAGAAGCATTTCCATGGCTGGAGCTAAGACAGGCATCCTCAGCAGCTGCTGGCCATCCGTCTGCCTTACACTGCCCTTGTCCCCATAGTCCCTGCAGGTCATTAGCAGGGCAGTGCTGCTTGTCAGCCCAGCTCTGTGCAGTGGCTGCTCAGAGGAGGAAGCTGTCCAGCTCTGCTCACACACATCCGTGTGGAGCTGTGGCTCACTGCCTTCTCCCGGCCCTCTTCTGCAGCCATGGCTGGCACCTGCCATGCCTATGCTGGGCATTTGTGCAGCTGCCCAAAGCATCAGGGATAATTGCCTCCCTCTCTCCACAGATTATCTTTAACCCCGGCAGCAGTGACAGGGCAAACACTGCCACGGGCTTGCAGCAAGCCTAACAGCATCAACATGCACACACCCAGGGCAAGGTTGCCCCAAGCCTCCTTTCCAGCTCTTTGACATTGCTGAGGGGGACAGAGAACAAGAGTTAGGGACTGGAACAGTTTTTAGGGACAAACCCAGCAAGTGGTATTTTGCCTTCCATTAACTCTGCTGGTTTTACTCTCTGCAGAGTTAATTAGAAATCAGTTTAATTGTTCTCTCGCTTGATAACTTTCTAATCTCTCAGAGACTTGCTGCACAGCAGGCTGTAAGGTTATATTTTATCACTTCTCTTTCCATTAACCCCACTGTGTTAGTCTGTGGTCCGCTTCCTCCCTCTCTCCTCGGAACGTTAACAATTAAATTGATTAAAACCAACTTCAGCAATGGCTCTGTTGAGAACCTTCCCTCTGCTCCCCGCCAGCCACAATGGCTGTCACACTGTCGGGTCACCAGCGGTGACTTCTCTGCCCCCCATACATTCCCTCCCCATTACACCACCAAGCAAGGCAGAAAAATTGTGCAGTGATGCGTGACTGTGCAGAGAAGTGAGGGAGAGGAACAAAAAAAATCACTCTGAGGAATGTGAATTACCAAAAAAAAAGAAAAAAATATTAAAAAGGGAAACAAAACCTGGCAACCTGCAAGTCAATCATAAAAACACCCCAAGTCTGCCAGGAATTCAATCTTGGATGCTTTCTTACAGTCAGCACTGACCTGCATTTTCCCATTACCTCTCCCTTTCTGATCAGACCACTCAGTGTAGTATTAACAGCAGCTGCCTCTTTTGCTTCTGTTACCTCTCTGGATGCTGAATGTAACACAGGGGTGGGAGGAAAGTGGTTTGATCATTCTCTTTCATGTCTTTCCTGGGTTGCATGATGCAACAGCATAGCAGTCACACATTCAGGATATAGAGGAACTGGAAGCACTGTAAATGCTCCCAGGTATAGTTTGTTCTACCTCTGACTACCCTGACAACAAATGTTATTGGCATGATGTAAGAAAGATTAATGTTTCTTTAGAAAAGCAAATAATGCCGAGTTCTGCCACAATGCCCTCAAACCAAACACAAAATCCCTGCTTGTTGTTCTGGAGGTCCCCCTAGCCCACTGACTGTGCTCCATACTTAAAGTTGAATGTAGTTTGGTACTCTGAACTTAATTTTCAAGTCTACTAAAAAACCTTTCCTCAAAACTTAATCTATGACATTTCTTCCTTGGAAGAGCTAGTTGGTTCCTGGGTCTCTGTCGTGGGGACAGAGAAATCAGGTACACTTAAAGTACAATGTTTCAGAAATTTTCTGGTTCAACTATTTGAGCAGAATTTTTTTCTGGCCTATGCTTTTGTCTCTGATATGTGTTCTATATTCACTAGATATGCTTTGCTTGCTTTGGTTTACTAAGAATATCCATCTCTTACTGAGATTGGTTCTGTTTCTGCAGTCAGAGACATCCTGGAATTAGGAATCTTATCACAAAAATACCCCAGAGAACTCATGGTTTATATGTGTAATCTAACACTTGTCTGATGTCGAGCGCAGAAGAAATCTTGCCATTGCAGTGAATTTTGGATTACTGCCTCAAGAGAGGACAAGGAGAGTTTGTTTTAAGCCTATCAAGGCGTTTCCAGGCAAGAGTAACATCCAGAAACCCCTTGACCAGATGATCTTTTGGGAGACCCAACCACCACAAACCTTCCTCTGACCAACCAGCCTCAACCAGGCTGGCTGAACAGCTCCAGAACGGGGAACGCTGTATGCCACCTGACCCGAGCTGTTCTGCCAGATGACATCAATGGCTCCATTTATTAGCATCAGATAACAATAGTTAATACCAGACATGCATTTGTTTGTCTTTCACCCTCAATAATTGTATGATCACAGAAGAGGACAGCTGTGTGTGGCAGACATGGGACGGAAGGCAGACCCTGTTATATGGCATGTGGAAGGTAAGTGCAGGCACTGCAAAGCAGAGAACCATAAAACTCTTGTCCACGAGGTCCTTGGTATGGCCATAAAATCACTTAATGGCACACTGGCACCAGGAAACACATGTACAACAGAAGCTATGTGTCCAATGCAATAGTCTGAAAACTTTTCACCCTGGAGAGCTCTCTAAAATTTCTTACTAAATGATCATAAGAAAGCCTTCAGACTGCCTTGTCAGGGAGTCTGAAAACATTTTGCTGGTTGGCAATTGCTTATATATGTAAGCTGCTGTAACTTGCCAATGCCTTTTTCTTTAAAAACTAGTATGCTATTTTAATCCACGCTTTTCAGTCAAGTCAGTAATTTAAATGGGCACTTGACCCTAGAAGATGCCAGATCAGAACTGTCACATGCTTTCGGGAAATCTGGAAACAGATCCCAACCTCATAAGTCATCACAGTAATTGTAAGGGATAAAAACCAGACCACCAGTGACTTAATCATTCCTGAAATTTGTAACTGTGTTTGGATCTGACCTCTCACTGAGATTTTGAGCAGCATTAGATTGCTTGTTTTTCCAAGATGCATTTCTCAGCATTTCTGTAAATCAGGCCTGAAATCAGACACAAATTTAACATACAGACACAATTCACCCCAAACCACCCATACTTTTTGAAAATATAAACTTCTACTTCATTATCAAAGCATCAAAGAAGCATTTGCCAATCTTCTCAGAAACAGAACATTTCATAATAGCAAAAATTTCTTTCTTATATGTTAATTGTATTTTTTAGAGTGATATGTTCATTTTTTTAGTACTTCAAAGCTTTGGAGAAAATGCCTACATGATTAGTAAATCATGAGAGAATTCAAAATCTGTGGAACTCATTGAATTAACTTGAAAATCTTTTCTTCTGTCAAAAAATAGTGCAGTGGGGTTGGTTATCTATCAGCTTGCACTTAACTTCCACATCACATCATGTAGTGTATTCATTATATCCTAGACCACATCTGTGTTTTCATATCTGGGGGACAGTCCCCAGCCTCAGTGCAGCACCAAGCCCACCCAATGACTCTTTTCTGGTAGAGATTTGGGCACTATCTGTTCTCCTCTGACAGGATTTTTTGCCACTGCATTCCTTGCACAGCTGGAGATGGCCAAGACACCAGGGCATATTGTGCTGCATATTGAGCAGTAGATCTGAATGGGACAGTATAGATTAGTTACTCATATGTCTAGTCAATCTGATGGATTTATATTTCATGGACTTGTTCACAAAATTATTTGGGTTTTTTTTTTTTGACATACTGAATTTTTGATTTGTCTCTGGCAACAGCTTCCATGGCTATGAAAATGAAAACATCAACTTGAAGTTCTTGTCACTGTTCCAGACCAGACCATGCTATATGCCAAAATCAGCAAAGTAATCCTGGGAGCAGTGTGAGCCATATTCTATCTCTCTGAACACAGCATCACTTCACCTTGTAAATTGCAACCTCTTAAAAAAATGAACAATAAAATGTCCAAGGTGACATTTAGCGCATCAGTTACCATTCATGCACAATTAAAGTGTAGTAACACATTTATCTGCTAAAAGCTGTGTCTCTTTATTTCATGTTTAAAACTGTAGTTTCCATCCTAGCTTAGCGACTGGTCTTCATATCTCTGCTCTGAGTAAAGGATTGTGTTATTCTTAAAATAATCTTGTTGCTATTTAAAGAATGGTGGTGTGCGAAAAATCAAAACGCAGAGGAACTTTTGCAGTGAAGGACATGGAATTGAGGTGAAGAATGCTTGGAAAGGGAAGGTGAAGAAGCAGACAATTGCAGGTGTGTGGGAAGCTGAGCATCAACAACACTTTTCTCATGCAGTTTGGACTAAGATTATTACAGTTTTTCTGCATCCCAGAGGAGTATATTAATCATCTGCATGTGGCAGCACACAGATGAAACTGCTGTCTGACATTCTGAACTTTCAGCTGTTAAAATTTTCTACATAGCCTATATGCCATCCCGTGATTACATAACAGAGCTTTCAGCATGGCATTAGCAGCCATGGGAGCCACCTTCAGCCTTGGCAGGAATACTGAAGGGGAAGAGTCTGAAACAAATGTCCCTGAAAAGGTACCTTCATGGAATTGTTTTCTGAGAAAATATATTTTGGGCTGACTGGCCAATGCAAATGTCAAGGAGTAAATATTTCTCATGGTGAATATAGAGACAGGAGTATTTTTGTACTTTAACTATTTTTCACTTATTTTTTTTTTCTGTCCACCTCTATTAAAAGATAATGGTGTGATTCCAGAATAAATCCATGGGTGTCTACTGAGCTACAGTGATTTAAAACTTATGTAGCAGAAATGGCATGGTACTAAGCAGCACAGCCCTGAGATGGTGAGACCTTACAGCCCCCTCAGCCACCAGAGACAAAATCTTCATTCACACCAGCAGTGACTTTTCACTTCCATGAAATTAGAAGTCACTGTTGGTGTAAACAAGGCATTTCCATGCCTCCCATGTCTATGGAGGGCAGACTCAGGCGTGGCTCCTGCTTTCAATACCTATCTCATGGCAAGACCTGAGGGAAACACTCGAGTTAATGTAAAACTGTTCTTCAAATCCCTCCTTGGCTGTTTGCAGGGTGTTTAACACTGCTTCCACAGTTTTGCTGTGCCATGTCCTGGTGTGTCCATCCAGAGACATCTCTCTTTAAGTGGCTGCCAAAATGATCCTTGTCTACATTTCTTAGCCCATAGACAATTTTGAGGGCAACAGCTTTACTTTAGCAACAGGGGAGGACAAGCTCGATTGGTAGTTCTTTATTTTCCCCAGTTGTCACTTGGAGGGAGAGGAGACAGAAAAACGTTGCATTCCCTTATCATTTGTCATGTTAAGTTTCACTTGTCTCTGAGGATTATGAACTGAGGATTGCCTCCTCTCTTTGTGCTTCACATGTGCCTGTTTTACTCAGGTCAGGTTGTGAGTTCATTCCTTTGTAAGTACTCTGTGACGCACAAAAGCCAAAAGGGGAAAGAAAAAATCCCCACCCACTCTGAGACAGTCTATTGAACTTTGTTTTCCAATTACCTAACAAATTGCTGACTAAGGACAGGATAGGGCGGTGGAAATATAAGACCTAAAGGCACTGTACATTCCTCATCTGTAATGACCAGAAAAAGTGGGTGTTTGTTGGTGGTTTTAGCCAATTTGCAATTTATCTTGGTTTTAGCCCAAGCAGGCTTGAAACCAAGACAAACATTCTTTGATGTAATCTAATTGTGACTAAGACCGTTTGCATAAAGGTTTCACAGCTAGGATAGGAAGAGGAAAAAGACCTTGAAAGCATTCCAGTGGAAAAGTCATGTGCACCAGGCTTTCAGCTGCACCAATAGCGCCCAACAGCCCATTGTTTTAGTTGGGGCTTAAATTAATACCTGACAGCAAATGAATTAAGGCCCTGCTGAAGTCATGTATTCGTTTACTCTTGTTTTGTTTCCAATCATGTTTGCACAATGATAGCTTCAGATGAAGAACTAATGGGGAAAATGCCCTTCCCCTGTTCCTATTCCCACTCTCTTCCAAAAATATATTTAATAATCTAATTTAAATTCTCTCCAAATACATTAGCCTGACCAGGCTAGCCTCACAAATTAATGAAACCTCACATTGTTGGTGAGGCTGGAAAGAGTCTGGAGAGGACTACCACAAGTCCTGAAGTTCTCCAGTGCATTAGAAGCAGTGCCTAGTTTTTCTCATTACACAAATCTGTGAGTCTCACTCTTCGGAGGTTATCCCAAAAGCAGGATCAATGATCCCGGCTGGATTTACCAGCAAGGTGTGCATTTTAATGATAGTGGAGGTTCCTCCTCACCAGCTGCCCTTGGCCCAGTCTGTGGCATGATCAGGCTCTGTATTCAGTAGGGAAAAACAAACCTAGGAGATACTCTGCTCTGGAGAATGCCGAATGCACAGCAAAGTCATTACTCAAGCATAAGCAGGAAATACACAGGAGATGGGAGCAGAGTCAGACCACTTGGAATGAATGTAGAAAGGTTGTCAGGGTAAGTAGAAATATTCTTGCTCACGGGGTGTTAACACCAACACTCCTTGCCTATTACCAAAAATTCTTGGCTGTTATTACCAACAATCCTTGGTTGGCTCCACAGCAATATGACTATCAGTGTTTGATAGATATGCATAAATACACATTATTTTCTGGGCTTCTGCAGAGGAAAAGCTGAGACAGTTGTCCCTGTTCAGCCTCAAGAAGAGATGACTGAGAGGGGCCTCATTAATGTGTATAAATAGCTAAAGGGTGGGTGTGAAGAGGGTTCAGCCAGGCTCTTCTTGGTGGTGCCAAGCAATAGGATGTGAGGCAACGGGCAGAAACTGATACATGGGAAATTCCACCTGGATGTGAGGAAGAACTTCTTCACTGTGCAGGTGACCGAGCACTGGAGCAGATTGTCCAGAGAGGTTGTGGAGTCTCCCTCACTGGAGATGTTAAAGAACCATCTGGACACGACCCTGTGCCGTGTGCTCTGGGATGACCCTGCCTGAGCAGGGAGGTTGGACCAGGTGATCCCCTGTGGTCGCTGCCAGCCTGACCTCTTCTGTGATTCTGTGATTCTGTGAAAGCATTGTATCCATCAAATGCAATTCGTAGCCTACTTCTATAGGTGTCCATGTATGCAGCAAGAAGGTCAGGTTTAATTTTGATTCTTCTTTCCCATAAAAACTGACATCTCTTAATCACAGCAGCATAATTTTTAAAAAGTCAGAGCAAAGGATTTTATTGTTTTGTGTCACAGGGTGGAGGATACGGTAACAGATTACAATTGTTGCTTGTTGCTGTAACATATTTGCTGTTAGTAAACCATTATGGTTTATTTCCCAGTCTCTAAACACAGACACCTTCAAATTTTCACTAGGGACTGTGGCTAGTATGGTTCAATAAGCAATTTCTCAATTAGGTGTTGTAATTCAGCTTTCAAGTTGGCCTGAAAATTTGCCAATCCAGGCATAAAATATGCTCTTCTGAGCTTTATGTTTAATGATAATTTAAAAAATCCAGTGGTATTTTACACTCCTGTCAAAATACCCTTTCCTCCAAGCCTGTTTGAGTCATAATTTACAAGACAGCAGCTGTAATTTCCCTGAGAAAGCATCTATATGTATCTATTACTGCATAATGTTTAAAAAATTTAAGACCAAAATATTAAGAGTTTAAAACACATTCACACTATTTAGAGGTGGACAACTCTGTTATGAGCAGGTAGTATTCTGTCTACAGGACAGAAATATGTCTTAACTAAGATGCTAAATTCTACATTTCAATCTACAGCAAAAGATTTGAGTCTTGATGGTGCCTTCTTTATTTTTTTTTTTATTTCTTCCATATCCTAGGTAACAACCTGCTTTTGAATTTCATTCAGAAATTCTTTCTCTTTGCCTTCTTTGGAAAGAAGGAAACCCAGAGAGATGAATTATTTCCCTGGCAGTGGCTTGTTAACCAGATGGTAACGCAAGGAGGGTGTGTAACAGGATATCGAGATCTCCTCATTCTCAGTTCTTAAGTCATTGTGAGATAAGCCCAGAACGGGCTCAGTGATTAGTTCAGGGGAATTTCTCCGGGGACCAGAAGATCGATGGTATATACACCGTGTCCTCTTGGTCAATCAAAGTGACGACTGGGAGACAGTATCTTAACAGCACTGAACATTACAACCCCAAAGAAATGCAACACTAATTAAATGCAAGGGATTTTCTATGTGTTACTGTTCTCGTAACATTCTCAGCAAATTCTGAAAAGCTGCTAGTTTTTGGAATAATGCCTTTATAGATTAATGCTGCCGATTAATAAGAGCTGTTATTTATGGTGAAAACCACACAACTGCTGGGTGTAAAGGCTTCTTTGGGGCTGAAAGTTTTCTGTACAGAAAGTTGTTGTTGGGAAACAAGGGACTGGTGTGTTACTGTAAAGGATAGGTTGTAAAAGGGATACTTAAAAGGGGCCCAATATGGTTTGGATTGCAGCCAAGGTCTTGCATAACAGGATGCCTCATAAAAGAAAGGCTTAGAGGGGTATGGTTAAAAGACAGACGTTCCTTTTGAGCAGAGATGTGCCAATGGGAGGATCACTAACAAATCTTTGTTCACTACTATGTGTGCATATAATTAAAAAATGTTGATGTTTGCAGCCATTCCCAGATGATATTGACTGGTTTAGAGATTCACTGTTTTTAAAAAATTAAAAATAGACAAGGGCACAATAAATGCAGCTCAGCTAGGGGTATCTTTTGTGGGTAAACAGGTCAGATTTTAATGCCCCTCAAGGAGCAAAAGCATGAATGCCCCCCAAACCTTGTGACCAGGTTTGCAGCATTCACAGCTAAACAAGACCGCAAATCTGGGTCAGCTGTCTCGCAAAGGCACGTGGCAGCATGATCTCCAACCTGGGTATCAAAGTTCAGGGACAGCCTTTTGCATCTAACAGGCAAACCAGGAAGCTGCTAGGTTGGTCACAGAGGCTTCATTGAAAACTAGAGAAAATTATCCTTGTAATGACAGCAGAGGGAAACTTTTAACTCCAACCTAGTTGCCTAGTTGCCTAGTTGCATTTTCCTGCAGATTTAGAGTCCACTGGTAGTGCCTCAGAGCAAGCTCTGTCAAGTCACCATATATGGCTCCTTTCTGTTTCTAGAGGAAATACTTGATGTTGTCCTGTTGCTCTTCAGAAACCACCCATGACACTAGTCCTAGCACCAGGACTCAGGAGTTGAGGGAAGGCTGCATCAGAGGAAAAGTTAACACAATCTCTTTATGATTTCTTCCCACAACTGTTATAGTACTTTTTCTTGAATATATTGCTGGTTTTAGTGGAATATATTCAGGCTTAGGGAAAGCTGTCCCTGCCCATGGCAGGGGATTCAGAATGAGATGATCTTAGAGGTCCTTTCCAACCCAAGCCAGTAAATAACTCTGTTATTCTGTGTACAGAGCAAATGGTTGGTCTTCAGCACCAGCCAGCTGTCTCTGATGGCGCACTTGATGGAATGCCTCTGGGGTTCCTGACCCAGTTGAAACTGCCTTCCGTCTCAGTCTGGAATGTCTAACAACTTGTATCTTCCATGCCAGAGGACCTGCTGAGCAAAGCAGGCAATGGCATTGATATTTTCCATTACATTTCTGGCTTAATACAGGTGGTGGGACAGAAGACTGCATAATGCGTTTTGCAGGTGGACTACTTTTTTCTTTCACTGGCCAGGTCAGAGATCAAGGGAAGGAAGCTCCATTGAAGGACCTGGGGAAGAGCAACATCTGCACCAGATATACCTGTGGTGAGCTCCTGTGCTATGCCTCCCACTGCTATGAATCATAGAATCAGAATCATAGAACGATTTTGTTTAGGAAGTGCCTTAAAGATCCCCTAGTATTTAAGTCCACTGCAGTGGACAGGGCACATTTCACTAGACCAGGTTGCTCAGAGCCCCATCCAACCTGGCCTTCAACACTTTCAGGGATGGGTCATCCCCAAATTTTTAGGGTACTCCTCTGTTTCCTAAAAACTACTGAAAGTGGTTTGACGTCTCCCTGAGAGAAGCAAGCTATAACCACATCAATATTGTGTTTATTTTGCTGCCTGGCAAGAAATCAGTTGTAAACCTAAGAAGAAGAAATTCATCCACATTCTAGGTTCATACTCAGCAGGATTCCTCTGTGTTGTTACTGCGACGTGGAGACAGCACAAGATCTTCTCCGGGACAATTTGTGTTATAAATATAAACCCAAAGTAGATGTCCTTCCAGCATCCTACTCCACATTTACACTGTCAAGAATGACACAATGAGGTGGTCATGTCCAGACATGTCATCAGTTACCAGTTTGTTGTCATGAAATAAAAATGTAATTGCAGTTTTAAAGTATTTTACAGTTTTTCCTCTATGGTGCCCCTGGGTGCATCAAAGGAGATGAAAATGCAGGGCTCCAGCTTTAGACTGAGAAGAGGTTTGCTGAAGTAATACAAAGAAGCAAGTGGATTCTTGATCTCTCTTTGTTTGGGTTCTGGAAGCAGCAAAGGTTCCTCTGTGCTGCAGCAAGCAGTGGCAACTCTTTGTAAATCAATACTTAATAAGTAACAAAACATCATATGCTGAGAATAGCATGAACCCAGTCTTTAAAGAACTCTCCTACTTAATACCAGCATTTTAATTTAACTATGGAAATGCTTATATCTAAGCAATTATACCACAGAATGCAAAACATACTTTTCCTACTCAATATTCTTCCAAAATAGTGTGCTCCCATCCTGTGGTTTCTGGGGTGATATTTTAATTGAAGAGCAAACTCAGTGTTAAAGTGCTTGATGAAAATACAAAGTGTGATGGACATAAAGGGCTTATTGAGCACTGCAGTAGGAGTGAGAAGACACAACAGCTGAGTAGTCAGACCTGATAGAAAGACTGGAAGACAAATAGCCACCAATAAACATTTTCAGACCTAGCAATGAGTGTTTTCTAGTTCCACATCTGAATACCAGTCTAAATGAGGCCTGGATCCACATACTGTAATTCCCCACCTTATGTAAAGTAATTGCACACTGAAATTGCCCCGCCTTTAATATACTGGGGCCTGATGCTAATCTTACTGATGTGTCATTTCATTGCATGCAATAAGTTCAAATTCCAGATTAAAACAAAGCAAAACAAAACAGAAAACCAATCCAACAAAACAAAAAGTAAAAGTGGAACTTGTAAAGAGTATCAAGAGGAGAAGGAGATCCACTCTGGAATTTATGTCAGTGGAATTAGAGACCAAAATATTATCACTCAATATATCTGCCAATGTTTTGATGTATGCATGCTATTGTATACCACCAGTTTCATTCCACCAGAGAGTTTAAAAGTAAAATAAACTCAAAACTTGCCCCAACACAGAATGTAACTAAAATTCTGGCATCACCATATGCTTCTTTTTTGCTTTTTCATGTATATATTTGTGTATAGTTTGGAAAGTAACCATAGCATACTCTAGCAGGAGTCAGACAGGTCAATCTCTGTGAATTCAAGATAAAGCTCCATGCCTTGAAAAAAAAGGCAGGTCTGGAGACCTGACTTGAGATAAACAGCCATCTGAAAGATAATAGATTTGCCTGACATTGTTGTATCCAGTAAATCATAACAAAACTTCAGAGTACTGGAGAAAGGCCAGGAATCGGTGACTTACATTATTGTTTTATTATCACATTTTGGAAAGGTAAAACTAATAGCACTGTTTACTTTAACTAATATTAACTAATTCTTAACTCATGGCTGCCCAAAAGTATCCTGCTTGAGACCACAATTGACTCACAGGAAACAACCTTCCAGCTATGTCAAAGGAGAAGAGAACGGGAAAGAAGGGAAACAGTATTTGGGAGGGCAACATGCACCTGCTTAGGCTGCATTTCAATCTCACTCTTCTTTATCCTTTTCCTGTAGTAGAGTGATTCCTGTAGAAGCTTTTTGCCATGTTAAAAATAAATATAAATTATGCTGCAAGGAAAATTTTAAAAAGGCAACTCTTTTCATAGCTGTATTTCAGACCCTTTTCAATGATACAAAGCTGTATTTCCCAGAGGCTTTTTCCCAAGAAGTGCCTGGTGAACACACAGAATCAGCAGTGGTTAAGGTGAAGCAGTGAGTGCAGGTGCAGGAGTGAAGTACAAGCTGTGACACACGGTACTTCTTTCTGGGGCAGAGGCAGACAGAGCCTACCCGTGGCTTCTGGTTTGCTTGCTTGGCTTCTCTGAAGATATTGAGCAACCTGGAGAGCAGGCAGCTGACAGCATTTGGCGAATACACAGATGACATGGAAAACAGAGCCTTGAACAAAGCAGGTGCCCCTGTAAAGGGTCCCTGACTGGTTTCTTGCTGTCAAACCATTCTCAGTTTAGCCACCTTTGAGAAGTAACCCCAATAAAAAGGGAACCAAGGCAACTAACTAGGGTGTGTGGATGTTCTGCCACAGCCAGACATATTGAAGGATTCAGATTGTTCACATAACACTGCCTTGGATGCTACTGAGGTGGCACCTCCTTAGTGCCACCTTAGGCCAAGCTGCCCCATGCTTAAATACACCTTCCCACTACAAACATCAGAGAAGAAAACTCTTCTCTTGAATTCCTTGCATTATGGGAATAGGAAGAGTGACTAATTCTTGAGTGCTAATATTAGCATGTATCTAAACTCCTAAGTAGCAAACTG
This sequence comes from Sterrhoptilus dennistouni, assembly GCA_013397095.1. Classification (NCBI taxonomy): domain Eukaryota; kingdom Metazoa; phylum Chordata; class Aves; order Passeriformes; family Zosteropidae; genus Sterrhoptilus; species Sterrhoptilus dennistouni. Next base: position 770,592 of record VWZU01008650.1, read on the forward strand.
TAAATAGCTCTAGTAGGTTTGAGTCTAAACTTCTCATGACCAGATGCAAATATTTACTTAGAGTTTCTTGTTTTTCAGGGCTAGACAGAACTCTCAGCAAACCACATAGTCTTTAACCACACTTTTGTTCTGATATCTTGTTTTAAAACATTTTCATCAAGGAGATACTGGAAGGGTTTGAAGGAAGCTGCGGTGTTAGTTCACAGGGTCAAATCAGAGGTGAGTTGAGAGTTAACTCTCTGAAGCTCAGACCTCACAAAGCTGTTAACAACTGCTCTCCCCACACAGAAAGAGATTCTCTCTACTGGAATTCCCTCTGTAAAGAAGCAGGACTGAACCCCGCAAACCATCCTCACTGGTGGGATATAGACCAGCACAGACAGAGACCCAGTTAGAACATGGTTCTGAGAAAAACAAGATAGTTCTGCCCATTTCATCAACAAACTCATACCAAACCATGCCTTTTAGAAAGTTCCCATTTGATTCCCATTTTGCTGGAATTTTCCCTCTCATTTTGAGCCCTCTGTGCTTCTACTTTTCACATGAAGAAAGGGCACCAAAACGCCAGGGAAAAAAAGTTCTTCTCCCAAAATTTCAAACCTAAGAGCAGTGTTTTGGAAATCTTACTGGGTAATATTCTTGTGAAACTCCTGGCTGGCAAAATTAGAGAAGCTCACAATTTATGCTAATTCAATGAAATAAATGTGGTTTTATCAGCTTTATCTTTAAAAGCAAAAAAAAAAAAAAAACAAAAAAAAAAAAAAAAAAAAAAAAAAAAAAAAAAAAAAAAACAAAAAAAAAATTAAAAAAAAAAGCAGTGTGTGTTGGATTTTAAGAGCCTTTTCAATCCTAAATGATTCTATTATGTTAAGTGTTTCTCCTCATAAAAATTATAAAAATTTAGGGTGATGTTACTTGGCTTTACAATGGGAAATGACTTCATTCTCAGTTTCTCACTTCTTTAGAAACTTGACCATTTTTGAGGCAACTCCTTTCCCCGCAGCACTTCACTAAGGGTGGCCTTGACCTCTAAGAGCAGCAGAAATCTCTGACCATAACTGTGGTGAACTTACCTGTCTATCTGCAACCTGTTGACAGCCCCAGACTCCACACTCAAAGTACTTGCCTTGCTCACAGCAATAACATCAACCAAGTGCAGACATGAATGCTGCCCAGCTTAGGGGATCACAGGACCCAGAGCCTGAACACAGGACTTCAGAGTCACTCCTGTGCTCCCCTTGAACATCCCTGTAAGAAAGATCAGGACAAGGTTTTCTGCAGGGTGTTGCAATGGAGCATGGGGTAGTGGTTTCAAAGTAAAGGTGGGCAGATTTAGATTAGATACAAGGCAGAACATTTTGGCAATGTGGACGGCAAAACGCTGAAACAGGTAATGCAGAGAGGTGGTGGATACCCCATCCCTGGAGTTAATCAGTATAACCAATGACACAAAGGGAGCTAAAATTATTTACAAAGCACTCACAACAGGCTTTTGTGTAGTTTTCCTGAAACAGTGTTGGATTAGTGGTGACTCAGACACACACACTGTTATTTGCATTGCAAATGGCAATCAAAACGGATGATTTAGTCATCTGTCTGTATAAAAACAGAGCCCTGTGTAGCCCAGCAGTACTCCTTGAAGGGGTTCTCACTGAAGTGAACAATTTTCTAGCTCCTAAATGAGAAATCAAGCCTTTATCCGGGGGAAAGACAGGGTAGGTGGTGTATCGAAATCCTACTTTACGATTTTGGATAAACAGGGAAGCTGGACTATACAGGCACTTAGTCCACTAAGTTAATCTTTAAGAGATTTCACTTAGTATGGCTTGGCAGAATTTCACTCTTCACCCCAAAATGTTCCTCTTGTGGTTTTGTCAGGAGTCAAACATGGATGACTTTTAAGAGACCCAGCCTTTTCAAATTCCAAATGGGGTGTTACTTGCAATAGGTAGTTATTTACAAGATTATTGTGTGTGTGTTCTCTACAGCTCTATTTCCATGAGCTGTGTTATAAACGCAACGGCAAAAATCGGATTAACAAAGAAACAATTTATTAATAAAACGATCCCAATCACTGATAAAAAGAAAAAACCACAAAAGGATTCACAGTGCAGCGCCGGGTGGATGAGGGGACCGTACTCTAAGGCACGGTTTTCCCAAATCCACCCGGAGCAGGTCACAGCTCGGGGTTTTATAGGGGTTTTCATGTCCCGAGGCGGAACAGGTGCCCAGGATAGTCCAAATACTCCAAATAATTTTCAGATGGGCTTCCCGGATTTGTCGGACTCTGCAGACCATATTCCGGGAAGATCCTTTCACATGCGGATGGAGCTCGCTGGCCCATGGTTATTCCAATGTGTATTCCTCGGGGAGAATTCTCTTTTTCGTTTGGAGAGGATTTTCACTGTCTGGGTTGCGATGCCGATTCTTGTCTGGGTTGGCCAGTGTCTTTGTTTCTCGTAATGGTCCTTGTCCTGTTCTCTTCGTCTCAGGACTGAGGACGGTGGAAGCCTGGCGGGGGAATAGTTTCTACAGACCATACCTTTTTCATATTTTATATTAACACCAATCTAACATATCTTGCTATATTCTTTTATCACGAATTTTTACCCAATGTCACATTTATCACAGCTGCAAGTGAAATTTCCTCCCTCTTTGACTTGGCAGGGAAGGACAAAGGGCCAGTGGCTCTCAGGACAGTGTGTCTCAGGCTTGTCCTGTTTCTAGAGGTGTGCTGGTGTCAGGAGTGGCCTGGGATGGGAGATCAGATAGAGTCCTGGCCCTTCCTTTGCACCCCAAACTCCTCAGGCCTCTCTGGCTACCACTGGGATTCCATGCTGAGAAAAGAAACTTTTTGGGTGCTAGGGATAAGCTTTCTCTTAGGTCTAGGGATTTTTAAGGCAAAATGGAGAAGTTTGTTCTAAAATTCTATCCGTATTTCCTGCTCCTCACAGTGTGTATGTGTATGCACACCTGTGCACTTTTGTGGGGCCGTGTGTACAGGCATCTGCACAAATGTCCTGCTTCTTTATAGACTATGGTTGATGATATTCACATGCTGAAATCATTGATATCATCTGACCTGATGAAGCAATCTAGCCCTCAGCACGTATCTGCACCAGTACAAGTAAGAAGGGCTATTTTTCGACATGTTATTTGTAGATTAAAATAAAACTAGAAAATGAGGACATTCTAAGCAAATATTCAATGTTTGGTATCCAGGCATTTCAGATGTCATCTTATGGGTGGAGACTGAAGTGTGTAACCTGATACAAATCAAAATTTTACTAATGAAATTTCCAGACTTATCACAAGGAATCCTTCACAACACACTGATGAGATCTCAGTGTTTATTGCTGAAAGGTTCATAGCAGCAATGGTATGGCAAAGGTGAAGCTGTGACACAGCATTGGCACAAAAGGATCCTCTAAACATTTCACTGAAAATGTAACTTTTTGTTTAACACCACACACAAAAAAATAGGCACTACTGAGGCTCCCTGTTGTCTTCTTAAACTGTGAATTATTTTCTGTATGCTTGGCTGACCACAAGATAAACTCTTTCACCTTCATTTTCCAAATCTGTACTTCATGCAGATGATTTAAAATGAAAGTTTTCCTGTGAAGTGTTTAGACTGATTCAGACTAATCTCCATTACTGCAAAGGAAAATTAAGAAATAAAGACAGTAATTTATTCCATTTAGAAAATCAACTACTTTAATCTGCTGATGCAGTAGCCTCTTGTTGGTAAGAAATAACAGGCATATAAGTATAGTAAGGAGAGCAACTCTGTAGCTTCTGCTTTCCTTTTTGATATGGTTTGTGATGTGGTCTAAGTGGTTGGGATTTGCAACATCAGTAGGATGGGTTAAAGGGTGTTTAGGTGGTCTCAGTCATGGTCATTCAGAAATGAGATGCAGGTATGGCCCAATGTCTCCCCCAAGGCCAGCACTCCTCACTGGGCCACATTTTGGATCACACCCTGCTACAAAATCTTTGATTGCTTCAGGAGAAGACCCCTGCGCACTGGAAAAGTGGGACATCAGAGTCAAGATCTTCTTTGGAAGAAAAGTTTTAGTTCAAGGGATTTGTCCTGTTTTAACAGCAGGGCAGAACTTGGTGACCTTAATCGAATCTGGAAAAGGAATTGAAGACAGCTTGGCCTCATTTACTACTTTCATGCAAATATTGTCATTAAATGAACTAGAAGACTAACATAAAGCAACAGCAGGAGGTAAAACGGCCCTTTCAGATGAAGCTTAGAAAAAGATGAGAAGTCAGCACAATCATGCAAAGGGTATGAGGCATGGCCAGTGCTCAGTTTCACTATCAGCTGCATGGTTGTATAAGGAGACATGGTAGGACAGAGCAGGAAAGCAATGATGTCTCTGCAGCCTCCAACATCAGACCACAAGAACAATCATGCCAGATATGGTCAGATGTCTATTTTCACAGCCTCTACTAATCCACACCTTTGAGATTTACAGATGCAGAAACACTTGTTCTGTGCTCAAGCTCCAGGTATGAATATATTCCTACAAGAAGGAGCCTTTCAAAAATATCTGACAGTTAGGATGAATTTGGCCAGTCTCATGGTCCTAAACTGACAGATCATCTCTAACCCTTGCTGCATCCCCAGCTCTGAATGGGAGTCAAAAAGTCTGGACAAACTCTGCATCTTTTTGTTTCCAGAGATTGTGACGCTACACCGAGTGGGGTAAACAATTGAGACTCTGCTACATACACTGGTTGATGGTTTTGTTGATGTAAGTCCTTGTGACACAGTTTTTGGTGTGAAAGTGATTACTGAGGGCAGAGCACTCCCATTCTGGGCATTCCTATTGGTGCCTGGGAAATGCTGGATTTGAGAATCAATTAGTCATCGAATCTGTCCTGGTTTACACTTATATTCAGTGGCTAATTGTGTGTGCTTTGGTCATCCTTCCTCTCCAGTAATGTGTTCCTGATAATTAAGGACCCTGAGAAGATCTCTTTGAGCCTATTATTTGAATGCAGGTGGGAAGGAAGGTGCTTGTGCAGAAGTGAAGGTAGAGGGAGTTAAGGGAGTTTGTAGCATAGCTAATTTTTACCATTTGTTTAATCTGTTACTAAGGGTCATTTGTCAAACTGTGGTTGATGTTTCTGCCCCTCTTTCCCTTGTTCACAGTAATGAACAGCCTGGGAAAATTATCCCCTTTCCAAAGGATCTGCAAAGAGGAAGAGCTGATGATAATGGTGCTGAGAAGTGAGGCAATTGTGCATGGATCACTTCCCAGGACACAAAGGCTGTCCTCAGCTCTGCACCCAGGAAATGAGGTTAATCAACACCTGCCCACAAGGACAGAGAAAAGTTCTTCCTCATGATGATGGTGAGACCAGGATCTTTGCTGCTTTTTTCCTGAGGCAAGAGGCTGGGCAATACTGAGCATTATGTTGGGTGACTGTCTTCACAAGATTTCACCTGAAATTGTTGGGAGAGTTGCTCCTCCAAGGTATGAAGACTTGGGCCTTGCATCACTCCATACAAAACTGGGTTGTCACTTGGTCAAGGACACAAGACAAACAAATGGCAACATCATATACAAGTTGCAGAGAGTGTCTCCATGGTATAATCTTCAAGTGATGGGAAACATGCTTTGGGGGATCCCTTGGTGAGAAAGTTAATAAATTGTCCAGCTAGAAGATTGATGATTAAGTAAATGGCAGTGTAGGAGATACACTAATCAAGTGTATTTGATATTTGAGACTTAGCAGTCTGTCTAGCAATTTTTGGAAAAAGCTAGAAAATAGCTTTGTATATTTAGTTTGATCTTTACATTTCAGATCTAATTATTTTATCAGTAGAAGCAGGGGGGTCGATCATTTTGGAAAGAATGGAGAGACATAGATGGCACTGATTAAGGAATGTGTCACATTAAATATCAATACTCAAACTCTAGTTTTTAGAAGGTGTTTGATTTTTGCTTGGTACATTATCACTTGACACAGAAGTTGTTGATGTCTTCTTTACATGTAACAAAAGAGTATATGGTGATTAAAGAGCCATGACAGTGACAGAGTAAAAGTCATGTCAGGAAATAGAACAAACACTTCAGCAATATTATGGAATCTGTTAAAGGGAAGTACTCTTCCAAGATGGAAAGTTAAGTCTGCATGCTAGTTGAAGGATCAGTGATCCTACAGGCACTTATACAGATTGCAGACAGGTGTTCAGTTTAATAATCAACACTAGTTTAACTAAAGATTAGTTATTTACATGTTGGAATGATCATCTCTTTCCCAGTGTCTGGCTTTGTGAGGACAAAGTGTGCTTGGGAGATCTTGTTGTTTTCATATATGAAAAGTGAGGCATTTTTCTTTAAATATCTTCCAAATATAGAAAATAGGAAAGTATTAACTGATAAAAACAAATGGCTGCCTTCTGATATGAATCTTGGACATTAGTCCAGTCCTCCAGCATCTCAAGAGTGACCTGAATGAGGGTTCACTCTGTATCATTGACCAAATTCTCAGCTTCCTGTATTTCCAGGAAAACTACCTGACTGAGTCATGCTATGCCACCTCTTCGCTTTGCGTTCTACTACTGGACTTGCAGTCTTTGTTGATGTAAAATGGGCTGCAAGGAGACAGGAGAAAGAGATTATTCACTCAAATATCAACCTGACATGGAAGTGATCCCGGACCTTTTTGCTTAGCCACAACAACAAGCTGAATCTTTTTATTCCCTTTCAGGAACTAGTTAAACTACTTCCTAAAAATACCTCACTATTGTGCTTGCATTTCTTCTTTTGGAAAGGTCTTTCCTCATTGTTTGGATCATTGGCAACCTGCTTCTACTTTTGCTAATTTTATTCATGGCCACTTAGCATTTGTTTGTTCATGTGCCAAGTTACTTTTTAGCCTAAATAGCTTTTTTCACCTCCCTCAGGTTTACTGCTCCTTGATGTATTTGCACTCAGCAGCCACATCCCCTCTCAGCCATTGTTTTGCCAAGTAAAAATAGCTGATTTCTTCAGTTCTCGCTAATTTTTTTTTTTTTTTTTTTTTTTTTTTTTTTTTTTTTTTTTTTTTTTGTAAGGACAACAAGTTGCAGAGCAACAGTCATAGATAATTGCAGCCAGAGCTAACAACAGAATCTCCCTGTACTAAAAAAAGTAGGTATAACAGGATTTGGCTCATGGCCAAGGCCAGCATTTTGAAACACAGATACTAAAATTTTTATCTCTGGTGAGGCAGGCAAGTAAATGGTTTCTTACACCAAAGTGATGAGAACTTTAGTTGTCCATTGACTTCAATGTCTAAATAAATTTCTGTTTAACTAATGTAATGAAATGCTAAGCACCAGCACTAGTGTTTCTCTAATTATTGGAGTTTTCTATTCTGTATTATTATGTCCACACACTCTGTTTAGAAGCATCCACACATCACTGGAGTTACGGGTCCTGACACGTCTGGGGTAAGCAAATGTTATTTCTCCCTCCATATATACTAACTGAAATCAAAGAAGCCTTAGAGCATCCCTCAATAAAACAGGGAAGGGCAATAAAACAGAGGGGCATTAAGAAGAGTAAACAACCAGCAAATTAATAACAAAATTTTACAGAGGCAGGTGCAAGTCTGCTCATTATTGTTATGCTTTCAGCCAATATGCCAGTGGCCAAGGTACAGTTCTGGTGGGTAATCCTGAAAATACGGCCATTAGTATACAACACAGTCAGGGCTTCTCCCATGAGCCAACTTAAATAATACATATTTAATGTGATGGCATGTCCAGTGGGATGGGGACCCAAAAAAAAAAAAAAAAAAAAAAAAAAGGCCCAGAGCATCCAACTGCCCGGGGAGGCNNNAAAAAAGAGGCCCAGAGCATCACACTGTCTGGGGAGACATTCAGATTTTATTTCAGACATTAGCAGCACTTCAAGTGACTGGCTTCTGATGAAAGAGAAAATTTAACTCTGCCTTGCACAGTGGGTTATTGCAGAACTGGTGGAAAAAATGTCCCACTTTTATAGTTTCAGACATTCAGGATTAAACATCTTTCTGCTTGCTGCTTGGAGGGTCTGAATTACATTTTACCCTTAAAGCTTGCTTGGAGCTGAATAATTGTTCTAGTTCTGCTTTAATTTTTGCCTAAATAGCATGTATATGTGTGAATACAGCTCTGCCCTCCCCTGCTCTCACAGCTACAAACACAGCCTAGGCATCCAGCACCACATCCTCACTTAAACCCTGACTCCAGCCACTCGTGCAAGGAGAGCAAAGAGCTGGGGCACTCTTTTAACCAGTTCTTAATGAGTCAGGTAATTGGTAAAGGCTTGTCTGAGTCTGGTTGGGTCAGGCAAACCAAGAGACCTCACGAGAGTCTAAAGCTGTTCTATCTCCAGTACCAGGAGAGTGGTTTTGGAGTAGAAAAGATGAAAAAGTTTTCTGTAGGCTTCTCTAGACAAAACATAAGCTGTTACTAGATTCAACCTAAATGGAAATAGGGAAAAAAAATCTAATTTTTCATGTATATTTATACCTATATCTATACCTGAACATTTAAAATGCCACCAGAGTAAACAGATAGAAGATGCTGAAGAGTTCACAGAGACCTTTCTGATTGGATTTCATACTCTGGCATGCTTACTTGATCCAAAATCCAAGAACAGACTAAAGCATGTGAAACTTAAAACATATATGTGATCTCTTTGGTGCTCTTTGCTTGCTTCTTAATCACTAAATAAGTGCTTAAAGTTCACTTTAAATTCAGAGGTGAATGCCCCAGCATGTTTTGAATCACAAGCATGGGGCTCAGTTTCTGTGTAATATCATCAACTTCGCTGCCTATTGCTGCATGGTCAGCTTAAAAATTAAACCCCGGGCTACATTTCCCAATGAAGACAGGTTTAATTTTGCTAATATCAGATAATAATATAAAGTGTAAACTTGGGACAGGTTCATTACATATTTCAGAAGTTTATTAACACAGTTTGATCTGGGGTGAAAGTCTACAACAAACAAAACTCTATCCTTGTGGTAAAATTTTGCCCTGTTTGCTGTAAGAAATTAAAATTCAATTTTAGGAGGAGAAATTACCTTCAAGTAAGAGTTTTTAGAAGCCTTTATGAAAGACTTTTAAATACTCATGCATTTATGAACGTCTATAAGTTCATAAGTTTGATCTTCTATAATTTTATAAATGTGCTTTCACTTCAGGGGTAGTTATATGTGAAGGAATTTAGACCTCACTCTACTTGATAGAAGTAAATTTAAGACACAATAAGAGGCCTTTGCATGAGGTAGGAGGATGTCCACAAACAGTCCAAAAGACACACACTATGTTTGAGTGTGCTCTTTCTGAGAGTATTGTGTTTTCAGACCAGAAAGTTTATCAACTTTGGTTGTTCTGGTGTCTTATATGAATTCTAGACTAAGAAAACCTAAATACAAATGTTCATCCAAATATTTTGATCTAATTCTTTCAGACAACATCTTTGCCTTTTACAGGGCAGTGGAAAGAATTAAAAGAGGATTAATACTTAAAAAATTCATTATAAGAAAGAAATTAGGTGTCCGTAAATGGCACTCCAGACTGACAGGGATTTGGGGGAAATTTGTTCAGAAACATGTTCGCTGCTGGTTTATCAGCCTAAACTCTTTCCCCGTGTCCTACTTTTTGGACACTTGTGACCATTAGCTTGTATGGAAGAGGAGACACAGCTGTACATGATTTTCAATCTGATTTTAATGTTTCATGTGCCACTATGAAGTCTACTTTTAAAAGTATTTTGTCCCCATTTCTTTGCCCTCTGACCCACAGAGAGGCCTGGCTCGTGAACCCTTGCTCCCTATAGTGCATTTCTCAGCAGAAGAAACCGAGTCACAGATCCTACAGGCCTGGAATTGCTCTGTTCAAATAAAACAAAAATCCAGCCATGAGACACATAGGAAGCAGGTCAAGCTTTTAATCTTACCAGAAAGCAGGAGGCTGAGCAGAGTATCTATAAGTCATTAAATCTTCAATTTTCTGCCTTTCCTTCAGGCTTCCCCTCATTCCCCATGGGACTGTCAGGGAAATCAGACTCACCTCAAATGTTTCATACACTCAGAGCAGGAAAACTACAGCAGAAAAGGCAGCAAAACCCTGGAATAAATTCTCCTCTCAGATAGCCAGGCAAAACTTGCTGAGAGTTGTAACTCCTACTGCAAGTTGGCTTCTTGCCATGAAGAAGAGTGAGGCAAAGCCACTCACTGTGCCAGTGACACAGCTGTGGTGGCCCAGAGTGCCAACACCTCCTCCAACAAGGCACTGCTTTTCCCTGGGGTGTCTGCCCATCACCTGTGTGGTGCTGGTAGCTACCAAAGGCATTTTCTAGGAAACTTTAAGCCCCTTTAACACTGCAGGGCAGCCACACCAGGAGGCAGCTGCTCACCACTAAACTCCCCATACATTGGTGCTTGTTTGCAGGCTGCACCCAAACCTCTCCCACACGCTGCTTTAGCTGGCTGGGCATGACAAACAAGAAGTCAGTCACACATGAAGAGGAACCCACCTGCAACGTGGTCTTTGAGGCTGCTGTTCTGCCCTGCCTGGTCAGACCAAGCATCTTTTCACTCTCAGCCAGCCTCTGCTGCTGCTCCTCAGCAGTCCTGTGGGGTCCAGTTCAGGTAGGAGGAAAAGGAGCTGAAACATCAGAGAAGAGAGAATTGGGAAAAGTGAAAGAAGCCCAAATGATAAAGTAAGCTGGAAACTGTACTGCTGGCATTGCAGGGCTGGTGAGGGTGAGCCTGCTGAAACAAAACACTGCCTCCTTCTCCTTTATCTGCCCTAATTGGGAATGTGCTATAGCTGGTAGATCCTAGTCAGAGAAGGTCCAGGCTAAGTCTCCTTACTTGATACTTGATCAGACATATGCAACTGGCTTACCATGGGCAGACAGATTGAAAAGCTAAAAGCTATCACACACATATCACAGAATATTCGAGTTGGAAGTGACCCACCACTATCATTGATGAAGCTGGATAAAGCTCTGCTGTTTCTTGAAAGTGCCACACAATCTGAAGTATAACTGCACTTTCTCAGTGTCTACTTGGGCCACCTTTGCTTTTTTTCCTACCTGCCATGCTGTGATGTCTGAGACTCTGTAAATATAATTGCAATTCTGGCAGAGGCCCTGCTCTTCCTGACAGGGATCAGGCACCCTCTTATGTGCCTTTTCACACACCACAGGAGAAAAGCTGCAGTTTCCTCACACTGTGAAATTGAGCTATGCCAACCAGTTGTTCTCAGCTGAGTCCCAGACCAGAGTTCTTCCATCAATATTGACTTTTTTTCCCCTGAAGGTAATGTTGGAGCAGCACACTTATTGTCTGCCATAGAAACCAAACCCCTGGGGTTTGGAAACCATACATTGTGAGGGGAGACTGCTCTGATATTGTGCAACAGATATGCCTGAAAGAAAGATTATTTTTTTTGCCATTAATCTCAGCATTTCATTTCTAGACACCAGGGTTTCACGTCCTGAGCTCTTTACATTCTCTGTAATCACATCTTCTTTTTGCTTCTTCTTGACTGGCATCATCTTTGTTTCCGCTTTTTGAGTTTATTGTCAACTTGGCTTGTGATCCTCTTTCATCTCCCTACTCTCACTGAGACGACCTCAGTTACACCTTGAGCTGCTCACACAACCCTGTGTTGTCCAATTTACTTCCCTATCTGTGTTTCTCCATCTGTATTGTACTCAACATCTCTGGCTGTTCCTTTGCTTCTCATTTGAGCCATGCAGAGCCAGAGTGACAGGCACTGAGTGCTCTCCACTGTAATGCTCCACTTGCCTCTCTCACTGATGTTAACTTCCCAGCCACTTCCTTTTGCATCTGCTCTGTCAGATGTTATTCCTCTCTCTCCTCCCTTTTCAACACCCTGACTTGCTACTGGAAACTGTTGGGTATTCTTCCTTTCCAACTCTTTATTTGCTTTCCTTCCTGCACTTACTGTGATGTCCCTTGCCCAGAAATCCATTAACTCTTGCTTTGCTCTTCGTTATTTTTTGCTATCCGCATTGGAAATACTTCACAAAGATTGTCTCTACCAGCACCATCTTTTCCTCAGATATCACTCTCCATGTGAATCTCCCAGATTCTCACTGGCACCATGGGGTTAGGTCAAGTCTGTTTTGTTTTTCTCCTTGAAGCCTCACATAGCTTCCCTCCAGGCAGCTTCCTTGGTTTTGCTTCATCTCATTCCTTTTCCTTTTTGAATACCTCAGGATTCCTCATGGCTGTCTTCATGCACAGTACACTCTTCTACACTTAATATACTTAAAGAACCTTCAAGATTTGTACATTCAAATTTCTTATTTGGTCTCACAGCTTGGAAGCTTATCTTCAAAAAGCAGTCTGGTGTCTCTGCTTCAGGAGAGGAATCTTTAAGGAAGATGAACCTTTTACAAAAAATACATAATATGGTATGACTTTCACTGTAAATGCCAAACATTCAAAACTACAGCATCGCTGTATTGAAGGTCCATAGTTTTGATTTGATCTCAGGCACCAGGTAAACACATGGTTCAATCTCCATTGTATCCCCATTTTGTGCTGCTAATAATTCATAAAAGAAAGATAGCTGTGCCTCCAATCCCTTCACTCCAGATGCTAGCCCAGTCATATCCATTGCTGTCCCATGTAAGGGCCCCATTCTCTTACAGCTAACAATTGCTGTTTATTACTGGCAAATACCGTTCAGCTAAACCAGGAGCCTGAGGAAAAGCAATTTTAGGTTCACTTCCTAGATAAGAAAGAAAATTCCTTCCTGTTACTGATTCCATAAAAGAGAAGGAGGTAACCTGCAGAGTCTGATAAAGTCAGCCCTCTATTTCAGCTCTGGCTGTGGGCTATGTTAGCACAGAAGACAGGCTGCTCACAAAAGTTTAATGCAAGAGACACAGAACAAAGAAAATTATTTGTTTCTCCCACTCCCCTGAGGGAAACTGTCTTTGTTTTCCAGAACTGAAGCTGCAGTGATATCCTTGACGATCCCCCTGCAGGGACTGTAATTTATAACTTGCTAGTTAAGTCACTTGGGAGCAAAAGTGTTTAAGATTTCAGATTCTCCTGGCCAACTCTAAGATCTTTTTTGTCCCTCACCAGAGTTTCCACAACTATAGCCGCTTGCTCAGGGAAGGAGGGAAAGGCTCTGTTTGGTCCCTCTGCTGACCCCACAAGGAGCTCCTCCGAGGAAAGCATACAAGCTGGGGTGGCTCCTGGCTCTTTGACTGCCCAGCTGTGCTGCTATGCATAGGTTGAAGGTTTGGGTGCATGTGCCATCTGACAGTCTAAATAAACACAATATTGACTCATTTGCATGCAAGGACATGGACATAAATGCTATCCTCTAAGAGTCATCCTGGGAACCCTATAGGTCTCACATCATAAATCTTTTTGGAAAGCATGTACTCTACTTTCTTGCTGACACTGATGCTTGTATCATTGTTTGTTTTACTTTGCTTTGAGTTTAATAATTGGCAAATCTTGGAGAGGCAACTGGGCTGACTTGCTGTGCTCCCAGGCAGTGAGGGGGATGCTGCTGAAGAGAGATACTTTTCTGTCAGGCTGATGGCTTGCTTGAAGGGCAGTGACAAGTGGTACAAGAGTGGGAAATGTGTTTTCCAGATACCCAGATTTAACTACTTTCCCTCCTTTCTTTTTCAGGTTTTCTTTCTATCTGGCTCATAGGTAGAGCTGTGCACATCAATACACACATGAATACAGCAAGTGTGCTCATTTACCAACATTTGCACAGGCAAACCTTCAGACCATTAGTTTTATTTTTTTTTCTTTGTTCACAAAGATGAAGGGAAAATGTTCCCATGTATGGATTTTTCAGGAAATGGGAAGTGGGTGACAGTGACCAGGGCTGTGACCTGGCAGACCTCGCCGTCTAATGTAACACGATCTCATGGTGCTTGGGAGAAAAAAGGGAAGAGAAGTCTAGCCCTGGCACTGCAAATCACAGGCCGTGATGACAAGAGGGGGCCTAATAAAACTCAGCACCCTTCACTTCTAAATGAAATGAGTGGGGAGGGGGAGTGGGGAGAGGATAATTTATTGCCTAGAGATATCCCGGGGTACTGCATTCCTAGAAATGCCTTTCACTGCCCCATAGCATTTCAGTGATGGAAAATGTGAATACAGCTTTGAGCAGTTAAGGTCTTTATTTGAATTAACTAGAAACGCTCTAAAAACAGGATTTAACCAGTGGAGGATAGAGGCAAGAAGACCTTGCATTGTTCATGATGTCATATCATCCTCTAACAGCCACCTTCCTGAAGGAACCAGTACTGCCAGAAAGGAAAGGCTGGGATGTCCAAGTGACTGGGATGGGATAAATGACACAGGTACATGATGCTGAGAAAACATGCCATGGCTTTACCTCTCCTCTCACCACTAATTTCTGACTTTGTATTGAGGATGCCACAGGAGCAAGTGAATTTTGCTGCTGGACACATTTCTGCTGCTGCTACTTGTTGTCAGGCAGGTCTTATTTTGCAATGATGGTGATCAAAATAAATTTGCTTTCATACATTTTACCAGGCAAGGATGGACACTCACTAAACAAACTCACTGGTCAGGAATGGGTGCACAGTTTAACAACAGCTTGGCACGCCAGGACATGCTAGGACTCAGGAGTCCCCTGCATCCCTTTTTGGAGTAGTAGCTCTGCCACTTCTGTTTTCATTGTTTCATTTTGTGAGGTTTGTGAGGTTTTAGAGAAAAACAAACCCACGAGAATAGACAAACTTTGGGAGCTTCAGAAATTCTGCTGATTTGTGGTGCCTAGATACTGACATCTCTTTGTAACTGCAAAAACAGGTTGCAAGCAACAAAAACATGAGTCCCCACACAGGAGTGCAAACTTCTTTCTAGCTGAGCTGGAAATGCACATATTTTCCAAAGGATTTTGATAAATCTACTTCTGGACCCAGAATATTTTTAATTAAATTAAATAAAAGAGAAGACAGAAAGGAAAATTAATTAAGAGGGGTTTTTTGTTTGTTTGATCTTAGTAGATGGTTAAGCTCAATTTTTATTGAAACTTTAGGCAAAGGTTCCTGTTTGTTTAATCTATCTCTCTGATTATTATTATATTTCTAGTAGGGGCAACACCAAAGAAAAAATGAAAGACAATGAAATAAACAGAGCCAAGTGTGGCTATGCCCTAGAGCCATTCCATCTCAATATACAAGCATGTGTTTCATCTCTCCACAGCAGAGATTTCAGGACTCAGCTGGCACCAATAAAGAGGTATCAGACTGGAGAGAGACCTGTCACTCCCCTGGGCTGCTGTCTGCCCCCAGCCCCTTGCACAGGGCTGAGGCAGGAGAGCTGCATCTCCATGGAGCACTCACCTCCTGGGCACCTTCAGTATGGACCCACTCACCTTATCCTGCTTTGTTCAAGCTGCAGAGCTCTTTGCACATCTAAGGCACAAAAGCTGTGCAGTTTCAGGGTGTGCTTGGTACAGCAGGCAGAGCAGCAGTTGAAAGCACAAGTGGTTTCTGAATCACCTGTTACAATCTGTCATCAGCAGGGCTGCCACCACTGCTGCTCCCCCTCCCACTCAGTCACAGCTCTCATTCTCCTCTTTGCTCCCCTTAGCAAACCCCCACAGGCCACCATGTTAGGAAATATCTATCTGTATATAAACCTATCACTCACACAGAAGTGGGAAAGGTGCTCATCCCCTCCTCCATCCTATTGTCACAAGGACTTGGTCGGGTTGTTCCTGCTTTCTATGCTTGGGACAGCCCAGGCGTCCACCCTGCCATGCTGGTTCCTGCCTGTGCACTCTGCGTGGTTCACAAAATCAGCTGTCATTGTTTGCCTGGCTGCTTACAGCATCTTTGGACTGTGTTGAGGCATAGACAAATCCCTGTGCTCACTGTAGATTTCTGTGTATAGCTTAGCCAAGTCAGCATGCTGTGAACTTTTCCTTCAAATCCAGACTGAGGGCTGGGGTTGAAGACTTTCAATCTCTGCAAATGTTCATCTCAAGTTGAGCCAAAGTTTTCAAAATTGCATCTTCTTTAAGTATCTTCTTTCAATTCTGAACACACTTATTCTTTCCTAATAAATCTTTTTTCCCCCTACAAAATTCCTGAGAAGCAGCAACAGAGTGAATTACATGCATTTTACAAATAAAAGACCCCATGCCAGCTGGTCCCAGGTAGTCTTGATCCAGTACTGCAGTTGAAATATTAACTGTCCCAGCCTCCATTTAACTTAGTGATATGTAAAGAAAACCCTTCTATGCTTCTCCCCAAGTGAAAAGCATATTAATTTTATCCAAAATCTACCCTCACATCAGATATTTTCCTGATACCAGCAAAAAGGATAGAAAGATAACTCTGTTGTTCTGTTTACGGGCAGGAGGTGTTCAGGGTTAGTGGAATCATACAGATATCAAAATACTCAGAGAGAATGAAGCAACAGGGATAAAGAATGAATTTTCAGAATGCCAAAAATTAAAAGAAAATATGGAATTGACCCAGGAAATACCTACTCATGGACTGAATGTGAATAGGGTGGGATCCAGCCTGAAAGTAATCCCATGAAAGACTAGAGCTTTCTGCAGAGAAAATGCAGTGTTGCATTAGATATGTTCAGAGAAAGTATATCAGTGCAGCAAGTAGTGAGTGAATAAAGAGATTCATATCCTCAGAGGATGAGCACCCAGGTGGGGTGGACCAAAGATTACTGAATTATTCAAACATGCTTAAATCTGTGAGATTGCTCCAGAAATCGCAGCAGTCAACCTTATGATCTTGTACATCTTGCTTGAAGTCAGGGCTTAAAAAATACCTGGAGAACAGCCTCTCACATGAACTTATTTGGTTTCCACTTCTGGCTGTAATCCAAAAGGGTAGTAGCCACTGTGTGCTTGACAACTAAAAATATACTGGACTGAAACAGAAGTAAACAGAAGTCCCTGTCAGGTTGGACCTGGGCTTGGTGCTGACCTGCTGGGCTGGTGCTGTTGGTGGGCAGGGCAGTTATTTCTGAAAGGGAAGCCTCTGTTGTAGTCTATATTAGTGTGAAACTTCTTTGAAAACTAGCAGGATTCTTCCTGTAGGGGATACTACTACATTTTTAGTGTTGAATATAATATTTAGTTTTGAATGTGCACTTTGGTGTTATTATTAAATATTTTTAAACACTTAATCCTGTGCCTTGCATAGGTGAATGTATTCCCTTCTCCTCCTGGATATTCGTGAACTACTGTGAGAATACAAGAGCTGTTAAGAAATTCTGGGCACCTGCAAATCTGTTCAAGAGGTGATATCCAAGTGCTGCCAGGGTGGAGTTAACATCTGGTTAAATGTTAACATGGGGCTTGGTTCCATCATTTTACAATGTGTAACCCGTTGCAAGTAAATGATAAACTGTTCTGGGCGCAGCCCTGGTTGCCAAGTACTTATATTTCACATTGTTACTCCCCAGAGGAAAAGCAAATAACTGTCATTTGGAAGCAAGTAGGCAGAAAGGATGCTGCATATTGATTTCTTGCTCTCCTAGAAGAGGCACAAAGATAACAATTGCACTGGAAAATATATCGTCCAGTTTAGTATTTTCTATATATTTTTAAGACAACAGCACAAGGTGCTGAACCAGAAACAGGAGAAACCTACCTGCCACTGTAGGGCAGAGTCTATAAGGCACTGGTTCTTATTTCTTGAATCATACTGATCTTTCACCTTCTTCTCCTCTCCATTTGCCCCTCAACCAATACAACATGTTAACAAATTGATCACAGAGCCTAGAGCTGCCCACAGCTCGGGCTGGCTGACCCAAAGTGCCAAGCTACCAACACAGCCACCCCTCTCTCCTGCCCACATTGCAGCCAGGCACACCAGGTGCAGCTGGCAATGCACTTGGGGGAGCCCGTGTGTTTTTGGACTGCAACCCATCAAATGTGTTCTGCTGTGATGCACAGTAGTAACTCTGACATCTTACACCCTTGCCAAGACCCTGACTTGGTGGAGGCAGGGAGCAAAGACAGCTTGTCTTCTGTTTGTTCTCATGAGATAATAACTGTGATGAGATTCAGGAAAAGGTTAAATATTCATGCGGTAAAAAGGCACTTTCCAGTTATGCTGACTGGGACAGATACAGCAACATCCACTAATCTCCATGTTTCAGGCTGCTAGCTCATCATGGGCTGAAGTCACTGTCTGCCCCCCCTTCCCCCGAACAGGATTGTGCAATCCTCATCCGTGTTCATCATCCGAGGTGAGAGGGGAGGGCGTCACCTTCCTGTGAAGCATCCGGCACCAGCTCCGGTCACTGGCAGGATGCTGCCTGAGGTGGACATGGCCGTGCTCCAGGACAGCAAGAGTTACTCGCCCTCCACCGACTTGTAACAGCCTGAGGTCACTTCTGGCCAGGCTTACCCCTTCCCCATGCACATGTGCCAGCCTCACCAGTACCTATCACCTTCCTCAGCCCCTCAGGAGTCAAACTTTCAGGTAGTTTCTTCCCAGTGTGGTGCCCTGCTTCCTACAGGTATTGGTGTGAATTCATTGCTATCACATTCCAAGAGTTTGTGGTCCTCAGTATTCAGAGACTTCATGATGCAAGTACTTATAGACAGGCAACAGGACGTGGCTGCAAAGCTGCATAAAATAACACACACTTCAGCACTGCTGACAGGTGCTTGCTTTCTGACCTAAATTTGAAAGCACTTCATCACTCATTAATATGAAGATGTCTTATTCACTTCATTATCAGGGCTCTTCCTTTTTCTTTTTTTTGTATGTGTGTGTGCACATTTCACTTGTCCTCTCTCACTCCTGTTTCTCCCTCCACCTCACATCAGTGTATACTGCAGACTTCCTCTCTCACTTTTGTAAGCTGCCAGAAGTGAAGTGACCTGGTTCCCTATCCAGCTCTGAAAGCTGCCTCAGCAATGTTTTTCCTCCCTTTCTGCAGCAGTCCTGGGCAGGCACACTGCCCTCAGCCTGTCAGTGCTTTTGAAGCAGGAGGTTTATGGTCTGCTCCACAGTTCACCAGCACAACTCACAGAGCTGACATCTGCAGTCACTGACTTGTGACAACTTTATTAGGAAGACTGTAATCACTGACTTAAGGCAGAAGCCATGGAAAAAGGCAACGATATTATTGTTGTTGTTATTGTCGTTATTAATATTATTATTACTGCAATCAGTGTGAGCTGCTGACAGAATATGCCTCTCCGGAAATAACTCATTAATTCTGAGAGTTGCCAATGGGAGGAGCAGCCCAGAGCCCTGATCCAGCAGCACTTACGCAGCAGGATGCCCGTGTTATCAGTGAGGAAATCCACAGCTTGACTCTACGTATGCAAGTGTCCTCACTAATTCCTGAAGGCAGCAAAAAGAGAAAGTCCTACCCATCCTCATTCAGTACTCTTAGGAGTGTTTGCTGCAGTAAGATGTTCCTGTTTGTTTCTGCCATTCTAAATAGTGAGGAAGTAAATTTGCCCTCTCTGAGAATCAAACTGACACTCCAGCAGTCCATCAGTAAACTGCATATTCTTTATTTTGTCACTTTTTCTCTATATTTGTATCTTTTATATCCCAATTTCTTGGGTGTAATACCTGTAATAAACTATACTCCTGGATCATTGTGATTACACATGAAACCCAAGACTTTAATGTAACAGCTTAGATTCTAAGAGATTTCTTGCCACCAGACTATTATCATGGATGTTACAAAAATAAAAGCTTATCATCCAGCCTGTTCCTTTGGCTGGAGTACATTTCTATTCCCATACTAGTCTAAGTCTAACCATCTGGAGGTTAGTAAGAATATAATTTGGTAGAACTATCTGATAAAGTAAAAATGCAATGATTGTTCTTTCTGGATTTGTGCTGAATTTTTCTACCATTCAACTTTATTTCCATGACTTCCAATATTTTTTCCAGATTTCCAGAATTATAACATGGAGCTAGGCAAGGAGATAACCAACTGGAGAATGCAGAGATAAAATAGAGAAAGCTTTATCATTACCCTGTTTTTATGAAATTCCTTGATCCATGTCAAAAGAAAGGCAGTTCCAAACAGGCTTGCTGGCTCATGAGATGCTTGCAGACTCACTTTCAGCCACTACAAAGGGTAAAATCGCTCCAGGGTGCTACCAAATCCAGCAAGATTTTTGGGACTGCAACCCAGCTGGGAGTCATCAGCACTGCACCACAAGTGGACGCAGAGAAACTTCATATGGCCTCAGGTTTCTGCTCTTCACTGAAGAGGCATATGAAGCTCAATGGAGATGGCAAAGAATAAAGCGATCTCTCTTCCTTAGAGAAAGAGAAGTGCCAATGAAAATTATCTGCCTGTGACGAGGATCAAGTTAAGAAAGAAGACTCTTTTCTGGAAGTACATTAAATATTTCACTCTCAACTGCAGGAATATGAGCAGACATGTGTGAAATCAAGTATAGAAGTTTTGTGTTAAAGACGTAGAAGACTCCAAGGATTCAAGATAGAACCCAAACCTGGATGTAGTCAGATGGGAAAGTTTTGGCTTAGGCTCTGCAGGCAATTTCTGGGAAGGGGATGCTGGAGTACCACTGTTTATCCTGAACATTAGTGTGGCTTTGTGGGCTCACTTCTATCTGTCCATGTACCCACAGAGATGCCCTTACATCTGGGCGGAATGTTCCATGCCAGTCCCAGGCTCTGCTGAGATAAAACCTCGCCTTCTCTCTCCCAAGTGTGAGATCTGAAACAAAAATTGCAATAAAAATCACAAAATCATAGATTTGTTAAGGTCGAAAAAGACCTCTAGGATCATTGAGTCTGACTGTTAAATAAACCTGACTGGTAAAAGCACCTGGTGAACTATTACATTTTCAGGTTATTTTCACCCCAGAACCCAACACCTCCATATTCCATACTACAGTGTGGCTAAACATTTGCATTGTTGTTTTTAAGTTTACTTGTGTCTCCTTTATAGTGTAATTTTGTTCCTTTCTGCCCATAGTTTCAGCTTTCTGAATTTTTGTAACTCCATGTCATCAGCAGCAATTTTTATATTGTCCATTTAGGCATCATCTGTACATTTGTTAACATGCAGTTAATTAACTCCATGGGTCATTAATACATGCTTGGAACAAAGATCAAAAGTGCACTCAAACTAAAGTCAAGTCTATCACTGATTTTTGTGTATTCCAGATCTAACCTCAAAACTTTCCCTCTCACATATCTCTTCAATTGCAGAATCCTGGCAGATACCTCCCTGCAGCTGGCTATAGTGGGACTGTACCACTCAATGGATGTTTTCCTCAATCCAGCTGGCAATATGTAGTCACTCATTTCTGTCTTTGCAAAGTCTATCTGGACTGCTCTTTACGTGCAACATTGCATCATGAGACGGTGGCATCAAAGGACTTAGTAAATCCAAATCTATTGCGTATCCTGTATTTGTCTGCTGTGACATTTCTTTTGACTGTGTCTTTACAGAGTGACTTCAACAAATGTAAGAGCTTTCTCTTTCCCTGGCAGGAGCAAAGCACAGGACTGCCCACCTGCTGCTCTGCCTCTACCAGTTTTGAAGTTGAGAGCAGGAGAAGGAGCAGGGAGATGGTCAAGGCTGGGCACCAGGGGTGGAAGTGCCCCTCTTGGGCTTTGGGGCTGGTCACAGCACACAGCAGCCACCCCCATCTGTGACCTCCCACCCCTCTTGCCAGCCCAGAACCCCTTACCTTGTCCCACAAAATTGTTCTGCCACAGCTTATTTACAGTCCTCGAGGACAGAGGCTTTGTCCTGTGGTCTGTAATAAAGCCAGGTTCATTGTTCATCTCAGATCTGTATTACAATTTTCTCTGAGCCTTTGGCAGCCATACTCAATTCCCTAGAGGTCTTTGCACATTGTATTGGAAGTATACAAGCCAGCATAATTTCTTTTCTTTTAACCAAGGTAAGTGTAATCTACTAACTTCAGTGTGTGCTGCAGTCCTCAGTAAATATCACCAAGCTATTATTTCCAGCAGTATTGCACACCTAGCTAACCCACACTGATACTGATTTTTCAGTATAAAGATTATCTTGCACAACAAATGTTGTAAATGTTGTCATTGCCTTTGATGATTAAATCCACATACTGTCCAACTCAGCTCTTCCTTTCAGAGGTCTTATTTTCCATGGGTAGTTTTCCCTTTTCTTGGCATTTACATCCTACCATTGATCGAGCTCAGTAGGAATGGAAGGTGCTAGCTGACCTGCAGAGCAAAGTCCCCACTTAAAGCTGCAAGTTGTTTCTCATTATTGAAATTACTATAGCTGTCCTTTCTAAGTTTCTCAGTTCACTATGCCCTGTGGTTTCTCTGACTTGAACATGCAGAGTGTGATGCCTCAATCCGGATGGTACTAAGAAAAAAAATGGACAAGATGTACATTTTCCTTCACGTTAGACCCTTTAATTTACATAGACTGTTTCAGGATAAGGAATAAAGAGACTGACGAGCAAGTAGGATTTTTGAGATTATAAAGATCATTATTTAGGGACTTGAATTTCTCCCAGCAGGATTCTTTCAGATTGGATGTAGGAACAGTGCCATGGCACTATGGAGAAACTATCTTTGCTGTGACACATACTGGTTTCCTTTTGAAGACAAGGAGAAGAGCAGAATGTGATTTGCTTTTACTGTCCTGCAGGCTGGGACCAAAGTCAGGAACAGAAGAGGATGTGGGGTCCTAGGCCTGTCTGGCAGCAGGGTTTTTGGGAAATGAAGAGCACTAGATCAGTGTTGACAAGTCTTTGTAGATTTTCATGAATCTTGTTAACTCTTAAGTTTTTTAGAAGTCTTTTAGAAGTTTCTATATTTCTTCCAATGCTCCTTAAGAAGTTGAAGATGACTGGTCTATATCCTCTTCTTTTCTTCTGTTTTTATTATCAGAAAGATAATAAAAAGAAAAATCTTTTTCCAGTTTTTTGATATCTCGACTATCTTTTTCAGGTGCTCATGAATCAGAATTGACTCTCAGTTTAACATAGAAAACACTTCAAAGGTTTTAGGATAAAGCACAGCAACCTTGGCCAAACAGAAAACCAAAGTAATTTACCAAAGTATTATCTCATCCATCCTCTCTCCAGTTCAAGCTTGTAGTTGTGTTTACTGCATGGAAGTGGATTTTTCTTTGTTAGTGCACATAAAAAAACACCTTAATGCACCAGCTTTCTTGACACTATTTGCCAGTAAATAATCCTTCTGTGGAATAATTTATGTGGTCTCCCTTTTACAATTAATGGGCTCCTTATTAATCTTCATTCACTAAATCTAGAATAGATTCCCTGTTCTGTTTATCATAACTTTCTGAATAAGAAATGGCCACCAATGACTTCCAAAAGCTTTTAGGCTTCCCTACATACATCCCTAAAAAACTTCTAACAAATTAAAATCCCCCACAAGAGCAATGTCTGGTATTTTGTCAGTTCCTAGTAAGTTCATGTATATGATTTTCCTTGTTTGGCAGCAATATTAGCCTTCTACTGTGACCATGCCTTTTCACCAAACTCTGATAAACATTTCACCATCAACTGCTGGTAAGATCTTTCCCTCCCTGAGCTGAGCATGCAGCTCCACAGACAATGCTACAAATGAACCCTGTTTTCATAGGAACACATAGTGATTTAGGTGACAAGAGATTTTTGGAGGCCTCTATGCAACACCCAGGGCCAAGCAGGACTTGAAGGCTAGACCAAGCCCTCATGGCCTGGTCTAGCTGAGGTTTGAAGTCCTCTGTGGATGGAGAATGCACAGAAAATAAAAACATGAAAATGTTTTCCTACACATATATTTCTCACAGTTGTTTAAAATTGGTGAATAGAAACATATCAGCTAGAAACAAAGCTTTCCTTGTGCCTGGAAAAAAAAAAAAAAGGATAAGGCCTTCCTCTCACTCCTTCACATGGCTTTTCTGAAGTGTGCTGGAAGTTGAGCTCATGCTGCAGCTTTCCTCTCCATCAAATCCCTTATGGGCTTTTCATAGTGGTTCATAGTGGGTCTCCCTTGGACTGTACACACTTGTCCTGCAATGTAGATAAAATTTCTTCTTACAGTCAGTTTTGTTCTCTTTCTCTCTCTGCAAAGTTTTGTTCCAGTACAGCTGCAGCTTCACAGACTTCCAAGGGACATGCACACACCTGTACACACACACAAACACATTCACAAACACCTACATGCCTAGAAATATCTGCAGAAAACAATTGGGGATTTTTTATTTTCATACAATTCACAGCTAAAAATCAGAAACAATATACAATTTTAAAGCACATTCATGTGCTTATTTATTAGCTATTTTTGTTCATTATGTTTGCTTTATTATGCCTCATTATTTTTCACTTGAAGACAGGATGATCCCTAGCAGGCAGAAGATTGCTGGTGAGACATGTGGACAGACTCATTGGCAGCAGCATAGTCCTGTCACCAGCAGAGCTCATTTCAGCCAGAGCAGTGCAATGTGGAGATGGTTTGATGCCTGAAGGCACAGGCAGGAGCCAGTGACAAGCATAAGCCCAGGAGGAGCCAGGCAGGGGACACCCGCTGGGGCATAGCCTGGCCCCTGCTGAGGCCAGCAGCAGTATCATTTTTCTGCAGCTCCTAGCTTGACCCTAAAAGCAAGGAGAGAAAAACAACATCTTTGCCCTCACTTTGCTCACCTGTACAGGAAAAGCATGGGGGGGCCTGCCCTCCTCACCAAACCCAAATAACATGTAGGTTGAGCATTTCTGAGGAAAAGAGAATTATTTTTCTGCTCAGCAGAGCAAAAGCAGGGCACAAACTAGCTCTCTGCAAGCAGAAACAGGCACTGAATTCATTGGATAATCTACTGCAAATTATTTGCCCAGCTCTATTAATTAATGCTGGGAAGCACTTGGAGGGTTAAATGCCCTTGAGCTGTCGTTCACCTAAGCTTTGCCTCTAAACTGAATGAAAAATCCTTAATGGTGGTGGTAGCAGCAGCAGCAGAAGCACTGAATTTTCAAACCCTCCTGAGGCAAGAAAACATGATTTTTTTCCTTCATTTTATGGTCTGTTGAATCTTCTGTTTTTCTTGTTATATAGCAGGAATAATGTTCATGGCCTTGGAGTATTCTTGTGGTTTTCCAAATGCCTCAGGTTTAATTTGGCATCTTCCACACGCGCAAAAATTTATTGCCTCATATACTCTTTCACTGTGAATGCTGTCCCTTCCCCAGTTCTGTGGAGGGGTCTTGGAGACAGACAATGATCCTGTGGAGCTGTTTCTCAGCTGGTGAGAAGCCCTGCTTGGTGCCTCAGGAGACAGTGATCGCACAAGAAGACAGCTCCTGATGGGGAGGAGAGGTCAGCCCAGACCTTTAGCTTTGGCCTGAGCCCCAAACACTCATCTCAGAAAATAAATAAGAAAACATAATAAGATGCACACACAGGCCCTTTGTTACCAAATCCAAACCCCAACATGTAAGAATAAGCTTTGTAAGCAGGGCGGTATCCACAGTGAAAGGCGCCCAAGGGCAGGCAGTGGGGATGGGAATTTTCTGGCTGGTGGTGCCTACTCTCTGTCTGGGGCTCAGCAGGATGGCCTGGGGTCAGATCTTCGTGTCTGAACCTCTCTGAGGGCTGATGTTTGGTTTACCAGTTCCCCAGAAATAACGTGCTTATATTGCAAAGCAATGCATCCAGGCCCTTCCAGATGTGGGGGCTCCTGCCTGTGACCCTAATGGACCAAGATTCAGATCCAGACAAGAGGATTCCTGCCTGTTACACTAATGGATCAAGATTCAGACTCCTGAGTTCAATTTTCCTCTTTAGAAATTACTTATGGTCAGAAGCACATTAACTGCAGCTTCAGGGTGCTCTGAAGCCAAAAGGAAAGACAGGGCCAAGTTCTGGCAGTCCTTTTCTCCTTACACAGTTGCTGCAAAACGACTGTAGATCATCGTACTGCCACTGCTATTTCTCGCACAGAAGAATGTGAAGGATGTGACTGCTTGGCTACCACACATCATGTCAGTGCTTCCAACTTGAAGTCAAAATGCTTGAAACAAACAAGGGGTGAAAAGAAGACCTGTGGGACCCAGAAGGACCTGTCCAGTGCACTGCCATCGGGTGGCAGCAAACCTGCTGCCTTGAAAACCCAGGCTGTGCTCACAGGAATACCTTGAAGCCCTAGTGGAGCCCATGACATTCTTACATGCATGAAGCCCATGTTCCAGAGCCGTTTTGGATGCTCCAAAATCCATAGGGTTCTCCACTGCATTGTACAACTATTCATGTAATGCCATTGCCCCAGGCTCCATTGACATATTTCAGAGAAGATCTGGTCTGCAGTGTCTTCAAGGCAGTGAAATTTTGGCCCTGAGCAACATGGTAGATTGAGTTAGAGTCCAAACCTGTAGTCAGACAGGGAAAATCTGCCAGCAGCTTTCTACCATAGGCCACAACAGTGTGTGCAATACAGGTCACTGACATAGCTATATCAGACACATATCTAAAACATCTCATTTTTTAATATATTTGTAGCTTTTTGTTTTTCTTACTAAGCATCTGAAATTAAGGGAGATCCACAACCCAGCTAGTGCTTTGCATTAGACCAATCCCATTTGGCAGATAGCAAAGAGGAATAAACCAGATGATTCTATTTCCAGATTGGAATCAGGTCAGATAACTATCACCTCCCTTCCTTTGCCTGACCTCCATTAACTCCCAACTCCACCATCAGCTCCTGCAGTGACAAGCAGTGTCCTTCACATGTTGCTGAGACATGTGAAACAGCAGGGGAAAGGCTTCCTGCCTCAATTCCCATTTCCAGGTGCAGTACCCAGTGAGGATGTAGGAAGGCACACCGCACCTCGCCTTTCCTAAGCTCCCCGCCCAAGGTCGCTGCTGCCAAACCCTGTGCTCTCATCGGATGCGTGGAGGGAAAACTGGCCTCTCCCTGGCCTTCAGCCACCTGGAAAGTAACTGGGGCAGTCTGGGGCTGGACCTGGAGGTGCAACTGTGCATCCAACAAGGGAGCAAAGCCCTACAAAGGTGCTGACCACTGCTCACACCAGGCTGGGACCAACAGGGGCTATTGGGTTTGCCAGGAGGGAACAGAGAAGTACCCAATTATGTGTGCAGTGGATGTGGGTGCAATCACCCTGGATTCACTGGGAAACCAAGGGCACACAGAGGCTGTGGGAAGGATGAGGATGCTTGGGGAGACCATCCATCTCAGTGAGTCAGGCCACCTACTACTACTCATGTTCACATCTCAGCTGGGTGAAGAGCACGGGGTGCAGTTGGAAGGCAGCCACATTAATCAGGATGTTCTGTCTTGGAGCCAAATCACCTGTGTGGAGGTAGGAAAGGACAACAGTGGCTGTGGATAGTGCTAAAGGCCAGTAATCCCTCCAGGAGTCCCCAAATGGTGCATCAGTCCTTAATCTCATTGAAATGAAGGGGAGGGGAGGGGAGGAGAGGAGAGGACAGGACAGGACAGGACAGGACAGGACAGGACAGGACAGGACAGGACAGGACAAGACAGGACAGGACATATGGATGGAACAGAAAAAAGTGAGAAAGTAAGAAAGAAAAATATATGTAAATTTTGTTACAAAAAGAAAAGCAGCTCTCACTGATGCGTGGCACTTACATACGTAAAATATGCAGCATCTCCTACGCAAATAAATCCTCAGTATGCTATACCTGACAACATGGATGGGAAAACAGGA
The DNA here is from genome assembly GCA_013397095.1 of Sterrhoptilus dennistouni. Taxonomy (NCBI): domain Eukaryota; kingdom Metazoa; phylum Chordata; class Aves; order Passeriformes; family Zosteropidae; genus Sterrhoptilus; species Sterrhoptilus dennistouni. The sequence goes on from VWZU01008650.1 coordinate 798,313, forward strand.
ATATTTTTCTCTCTGGAGAGTCTGGATTAAGTTCCTGTATTGGTAAAAAAACTGCAGTGGGATTTTCTTTCTCTGTGCAGAGCCTATGCTTTACAGAAGGTTCATTTGAGCCATTTCCTGCCTCTAGGACACCAAATTCGTCCTGGCACCAGGGGCTGCTCTGAGCCTGGGCCCAGGTCTGAGCCAGGAGGTGCAGGGAATTGTGAAATGGGTGTGTCCACATTTGCTTGGTGTTGTGACTCAGGGCGTTTAGCAGGAGCAGCTGTTGCCAGATGGCTCATGTTACCACTGTGTATCACTGCGGAGGGTGATTTCCCTCTGCCCTGCTCTCCATACAAATGTCCACAGCTTGCACCCAGTCTGGGCATGGACCTCTCCAGTATGCACAGTGTGTCCTCACAGACCTCTGATAGGGGTGTCAATGAGGACACACCAGGAACAGGATCTCAGAAGCTGATGTACCCAGACTGCTTCATGGTCTTTAATTTCTGTTGCATGAGAAGTGCCCCTCCCAATAACCACCTCTTGTGGAGGTTCATCTTCCCGTCCCCTCTTTATCTCGCAGCCTTCTGTGTTTTTCCAACACTCCTGCCTTTTCCCTTTGCGGTGCCAAGGCAGCATGGCCAGTGTTGGCTGCAATGCAGAGGTGAAAGGTGGCTGGTCTGCAGGGGCTTGGCCTGAGCTCTCTTGGTCTCAGCAGCAGCTGTGCCAGGGCTGCAGCTCCACTACAACCCAGCAATGTCCTCACCTGGGCACTGTGAGCCCTCACAGCCTGGCCACCAACCCCAGCCCAGCCAGGAGCGAAGGAGAGCCATCTGAATCTCCTCAAGTTGCTTTCATTTGCACACTGGGCTGGTGAGTATGTGTGTGTTCGTTCTAGGAGGGGGTCGATTAATTAGGTGATGATGGGAGCAAGAAAGCTCTCAGGGCTCTGGGTCCACCCCCTACCAGATTTTACTGGCATTTTCTGAACACTTCTTTTAGCTCAGTGGGCACAGCTTGTATGCAAACAAATACAGTAATGCTTAGTTATTGTTTGGTGTGATGGGAGCCTGGGATTGTTGGGGGTTTTTTGTTTTGCTTTTGTTTTCTTACAAGTATTGTTTCTATTTGTCATTAAGGCTCACTTTCTAATCTATCTTTGCAGGAGTTTATTCTTTTTTGACATTTGCCAGTTGTATGTAGCCAGAGCTCTCTTCTCTGGCCTGAAAAGGCATCTAAGGCCAACTGGGGGGGGTTGTGAGGGGTTTTTTGTTTTTCTTTTTCTTTTCAGAAAAGACAACAAGAAAAGATTTGGGGGGTGGGGGGAGGGGGGGGCACGTGGAATTGCTTGTAAGGAAAGACAAACATATAATTAGAAAAAATAAATACATCATTATTTTATGGTTTTCATGCATGTCACTGTTTCGACTGCTCATGAATTGTTTCATCCAGATTGTAAAATATTCATATTTATATGTTACTCGGAAAGAGATGTGATGCCCTGGAGAGGCTAATTCTTGGTTTGCAGATTGTTTACAAGCTGTCAAATGCAATTTGAATATATTTGCAATTCATAGGGTTGATAAATAACGTAAGTCACATGGCATAGTTTCTGCTTCTGAGCTGCAGTACATCCTTGTGTAAGTAACACTAAGGTAGGCAGGCATTTGTCTCCCCATCTGCCTCTCAAATCACACATTTAATGGAGCAAGTAAACATAATACCCCAGAGTACCTCTGGGATCTTGTAATAGTATTCTCTCCTGCTTGACTCCCTGGAAGGCTCTGATCTCGTGGTATTGTGAGAGGCCACCTTTCTCTGAGTCCTGTCTCAGTTACAGCTCACACACGACCAGGATGAGTGCTCTGTGTGCTTGTTCTCTCAGGAACCCAGCACTCTGTGAGACAGCCAGCCAGAAAGGGGTGAAAGGATGTTGTGGTTTGAAAGCAAAATGAGTGAGAGGCTCCAAGTCAGAGATATAATTTAATAAGAAGAAAGGTAAAAAGGTAAAAATAAAATAAAATAAATGCAATAACACAAAGGACCACTGACAAAGTCAGAATACAACCTGAGCAGGATGGTGGAAACAGTCCAGATGAAGTGGTCGTCCTGAAGCAGTGATCCTGTAGAAAGGTCTGGTAGCTCTGGTCCTCTGGGAATCCAGTAGGTAAGGGCTCCTTGCACTGTCCCAAATACCAGCTTATATCCAGGTGAGACTGCTTGGCTCCTCCCCCTGGGCAGAGCATCTCACAATGGGATGATGAGTTGTGAAGTGGGTCCTGGATGGCCCATTAAACAGAGATAACTCCTGGAGGGAGTTCCCTGTGAGTCACGGGCAAGGTGTTGATGGGCCATTAGCAGAAGACAGCCCAACACTAGAGCACTGCCCCACTTGGTTTCAACAGTTCATGAAGATGGTGATAGAATAAATACTTTGTACATCCTACACTACAACCCAGGACAAAGGAAAACTATGCCACAATGACTACCAGCTCTGTGTGGAATGGGGTGGCTGAGAACCTGGGAGTTCTGCTTCATTATTCCAGACTTGTGGGAGTGGCTCTCTTCTTTGAGGGATGAATAATCCAATTATCAATCAATCAATTATCACAATACTTTTTTCAAACTGCATTTTATAATAAAAACGCCAAATAAAGTGTTCTGTCTCCTATCTTTTCCTCTATATTTGAAGTGAACATTTTTAAGGGCTTTATAAATGAAGAGAAAAATTTTGAATATTCTTATGTGGAGAGATTATTATTTCAAGCAGTATGACTACTTTTCATTTGTTTCTCCTTGTTATCAATTTTATTTCCAAAGGAATTGATCCCTTTACTCACAAAGAATTATACTAGAAACTCTTTTCACTTTATCTTCTGGTGAAAACAAAAACCTGTCTCTTGTTCTTCTCCTAAAATCATGGTACTAAATTGCACTGTGTGTGTCTTGCATATACATAAATATGCATAACCACTCTGAGTGTCATAAATCAATAGTTTCAATTAGATATATTGCTTTGCCTTTGCAATTGCTCGTGGTGATTCTCTGTCCTTACATTTGAAACCTTTTACTAATTCTGAATTCAAATCTCTTCTCTGTAATGTTCTGTCATTATTTCTTATCCTCTGCACTATAGTACACACATTATTTCGTTTGGGGCCATCTTTTGTATATTTGTGTCTTCTCAAATTTTATGCATTTGTGTCTTCTGAGTCTCACCTCATTTTGACTGATCTTTCCTGCTAGACATTTTACTCCAATATTCTCTTTGGGCATTTTCTAGTCTGTTTTTAGATGGCTGACATCTTTCTTGAAGTCCAGTCTACAAGACTCAACTCAGTATCAGTCAGGACTGTGTCCTGTCTTTTACTGCAGAGATGTTTTTTTTTTTCTTTCAGCTTGTATTTGTACAGAAAGTTCCTTTCAAAAAAAAAAACAATTACTTGTCTTTGTCACTACTGAACTGCAACTATTTTTCTTCAGATAATTTAGCCAATTCCTTATGTCTAGTTTTAGGAGGACTGGTTGGTTTTTAGGGTACCTGTATGGATCACACTGTTTTCTGTTGCTGTCATGAATCTTCTGTGGCTGGACTCTCTGGTCTCTGTGGGTTTGGGCATCAATCAGGTTAAAACAAGCTGGGAGGGATCATGATCTTGGGGTACCCTGAGGACACTCACCCTGTGTCAAAAGAGTGGGATGGCACACAGCAAAAACCGCTGAAGCCAAGGGTCTCTGGGTCTTGAGAGGGAGGGTGGAAGACTAACAGAAAAGAGACTACCCAAATCCCAAAGCTGACAAGCTGTGTAAAAACTGGAGCTATTTCCACCATAGGGAGAATTACTTACTTCAATTTGTGGTGCCAAAGCACTTATTTCAATAGCAAGTGTTCTGTGTGGACACAGAACATTTTCAAGAAAAGTAAACAGTTTGATACAATATCTCCGTGTAGACCATGTCCAAGTTTTTCCCACTCATTTTATGAAGCTCTTTGAACTGTGTCAACCCACAATTAGTGTTTGTCATGTGCACAGAGTCAATTGTTACCCTGAGAAATGGGATGGATGATGACATGCTTAGATAGTAATGCTTTAAATTAAGATTCCTGAATATGCCTCTGATGTATAGAGGTTAATTAAGAAGCTATTGTGAGCTGAATTAATACCATTTGCTTATTGAAAACATAAGTCATGAGAATTAACAACAAAGTAATAAATATGTTTCCCTAAGGGCCAGATCCCTCAGCTCTTACTCACTTGAGCAGTCCTTACTCATACGAGTAGACCCATTGAATTAATTGAGACTACATGTATGAGTTAATTTATCTATATGACTAAGAAGTTGCATGGTGGGGTCCCACACAAGCATTAATCTGAAATGAATATGGTTTTAATGATAAATTGGTATTTAGATGGACTATTATGGCTGTTTGTATCAAAGCCTTGTCTTAATAAGACTGGTTTAGCTTGCCAAGTAAATAAATCCAGCCTTTTCTCAATAATCAAGTGACAGAGATCCAACAATTACCAATTAAAAGCAGAATTCTGACACAGACAAGAAGCAAGTGTAAGGTCTCATTAGGTCCATTAGCAATGTATACATTCTTACAGACAGCTGAATGAAAAGCTGGTACATCTTGACCACCAAATTCAGTGTCATGATCCCTGAGCCATTTCTGAGTGAGTTTGCTCCAGAACCAAAAACAGGGTGAGAGGGAAGGATGCTTGGCTGGGAGGGCAACAACCCAGTGCATCCTGCTGTTGCAGCCCAAGACAGTCATGGCCTGTGGTGTTGCACTCTAGCATGAAAAAAAATACCATATCCCACCCTGCTATATCAGGGATCTCCTCCTGCTCACTAGCACACCTTTATACTGTAGGCAAGCTAAGAGTCACTGAACTCTCACCTCCTAAGCCAAAAGCTGAAATCTTCCTCTGGTACTGTGAACAGGAAGAGATTGCTCCACTGTGGTTTGTTTATCCTGAGTCTGCTGAACAGCATTGAATGATCCAATGATGGGGTGGTGCAGGAGGGAACAGAGGACTCCGTTTTCTGAAAGATCATCTTGGACTCACCTGTTTCCATCTGTTCCACTGATAAAAAGGCTCTGAGGGAACACTTCAGTGTCCACAGAGAGAAAAGGGTGCAAACAGAGAGGCTGTTCCCTTGCCTGTAGTTGTATGTGAGATGCAACCACGGTGAGTGGCCAGAGCTGAGCGACTCCTAAGCAGAGTAGTTCTGGCATCAACTGATCCTTAAAGGTCCCATGAAACTTGTCTTTCTGGGGCCAGACACAGCACCAGCTCCCTTTATACCTCCAGCTGCACTTGAGGGTTATGTCAGTAGAGACCTTTTTGGTAAGAAAAAATAGTGAGAATTTCCTTTTCCAGGCTTTAGTTCAGTAAGTTTGGGGGAGAGGGAGGAAAAAATACCCAACCCTACTGGTCATTGACAGAAACAGTTTAAATGGCTGTCAACAGCCTGAACATTTTCCTTTCGTTTTTTCTCCTCCTTGACTAGGTGCATTTTCCCAAGGTTCATCTTGAAATCCTTTAATGCTGCAGCCCTTGCTCCCCTTTTCAGTGTTAACAACTGCCTGAGGATGCAGAGGGAAAAGTCTCCTACAAACTAGAAGGAAGAACCACAAAGCATTTCCAGAGGTTCTCTCCTCCAAGATTTCCAGCCCAGGGTCAGGTTTCTTGGAAGAAGTTGTACAAAGTTATAATAAAGTGTAATTTAAAGACCAAAATATTCTCAATCTAATTTACCTCAAACCTTTAGCAAATTAACCACTGGAAATCAATATCAACACACACTTTGACATTTGACTTCCTCCATTGGGAAAATAAATAGAATTTTTTGCTGCATGTTTTGATTTTCTGATGTCCTTTAAATCCCTCAAATCCATGTCACCCACCTAAGGGATACAAACCCAGTAAGAAAAAGCTAAACCATTCCTACCTGATTTAAATGTATCTGTGGTAAAAGGGAAGGTTGCAATTTGGAGGAGAGACTACTTACTGCCAGACCTTTGTGGCATCTATTTACTAATCCCCAAAACTTATTTGCATTGCAAACACTTTCTTTTCCCACCCCACATCAGAGGTATGTAATAAAAATAACAAGTTAGTGCAGCAAATTAAATAACAGTAACAAAAGCTTCCTATGTAGCCTGGGAAGTTCTACTATGTTCTAGGATTTAGTATTTATATCAATGAGCTTAATTTTTATTCACTCTCTGTTTTTTTTTAATTGTCAGCTGTCACCCATGAAAATCTGGACCTATGGAGAGTGTGTCCTGCCTGGTCCCTCTGTACAGTTCCAGAACCCTTTCAGTGGGCCCCAGAACTGTCACCTCCTTCTGGGAGCTGACAAGGTAGAAGTTAATGACAGCAGTTAATTGGACCATCAGGTCACGCTGCCTTTGCTCCCCCTTCAAGCCCCTTCAGAGCAAGTAAACAGACCAGGCTGTAGACTGGAAATGTGTCCTCCGGTACTTCCGCAACACAAACAGAGTGGGGATGGAAAAACAGTCTGTTTATCCTCAGAGTGTTAGCAGATGGCAGCTCCTTCCCGTTCCTGGTCTCTGCTGCGAGCCAAACTCCCTGGTGCATCCCCCAAGGCCACTGCTGGAGATGGACATTCCCCAAAGCCACCTGAGGGACAGGCACCAGGCACAGACCAAGGTGAGTCCCACATGCTCCTCACAGGGGCTCAGCACTGGCTGCAAGGAAAAGAGCACTCAGGGGTTGCCTGGATATACCCCCACTCCAGGTAGGTTATTGCACAGATGCACCTTGCTGCTACAAGACAGGATGCTCTGGACTTGCCATAGATTTTGTTTCTTTCCTGTGCCAGGCGGCACCAAACGCCCTCCTGCCCACCCAGGGCCCCAGTTGGCAAAGTCAGTCTCCCCTAACAGCCAACAGGCTGCTCCATTTCAGCCATTTCTGAGGAGACACAAGAGAAGAGGTGGACATGACCTTCCCTACACCCCTGGCTGCATCTCCAGAGCCCAGAGGTTCCTGACCTCTTCCCAACCCAGCGAGCAAGATGCAAACTACTCTGGGGACACTTGCTGCCTCTCTCTTGTCAGGGACTACTGCCAGACTCAGAGGTCTCTCAGCTAGGCTGTTTGTTGGAACACTTCTCCACTCAGTGCCTTAAGTGATTTGTTACACTCCAAATTTTCCACCATATATGTGTAAGGCTTAGATAAACAGTCAAGCCAGGAGAATTTCTGATTTTATCAGAAATGTTTATTTTATCAGAAATATTTAAAAGTATGTGTCCTATTAACAGTAACACAGTCAACGACTTCTTACTTAGTGTCATTGTAACATCACTTTCCAACCCAGCATCATAAGGTAGAAGAAACTTACAATGAAGCATTTAACATTCCATTTTTCTAGAACACCTCCAGATGTCCTGAAACTTATCAGTGGGAATCTACAGTTCAATTTTACGGTGTCTTGGGTACCCATGTGGGATTGTTTATTTGGCTGGGGATTTCAGTGTCTTGTGTTGTAAAGGTGGGGATTGAGGAGTGCACAAGTTAGGGCTCCCTGATAACGTAAAGAGAGAACAACAAAAGATTGCTGCCCTGCCGAGAGCCTTCACACCTAAATATTCACAGGGACCATTGACTGTCTTCCTCTTGTTCTGTGACAGAGACCTGAGCAGGAGTTCAGGGACTGCAGTCTGCACTTGCAAAGTGCCATGCTGTGCTCTGACCTCACAAGTGGGCATCATGCCACCTCACTCCAGACATCCCACCTTCCTCCAAGACTAGTCACTCCTTTTACTGTCAAAGGATGGAAATATGCTCTTGTACAGAGTTACTCATTTAACACACCTTAGATACTCCTCTAGGAAGGGGTGAGTTGCTGCAAACCTCTTGCAGAGTCCTAGCTAGAAAGTAAGTGCCTGTTTAGAACTAATGCCAAGCCCACCTATGTGGTTTACTTAATCCTGACAAGCCGTAACACAATTTGGAGGCTGCGTCTTACTCAAGAGGAAGTGATGGCTCCTGAAAATCATGTATGTTTCTTCAGGAGGCTTTTTTGCTCTTCAGGGTCAAAGTCACAATTACTCACTCAGACTACAGCAGTGTGTCACCCCTCAGAAATGCACTTCCTCTTAGACACTTGGGAGGCATCCTGCCCTGCTCTTGGCTCCCTACAGCACACCTGACTGTGCCACAACCAGCCTGTGGCTGTTCTCTGTCTCAACACACTGTCAAAGGAGAGCAGCATAAAATCCCTCACAGGCATATTTTAGATGTGTAATGTTGATATGCTTCATAAAACATATCAGCACATTTCAAAAGTTATTTCTAAGATTTAAGCCCATGAGTCAAAAAAATATGAGGGAGTGGAAAGTGTCCCACATGCCAAACAAGAACCAGCACACATATGAAAGCCAGTGAAGGAAATGGGCAGCAGCCAGGGACACAGCAGGAGATGGTTTTCCCCTGTCCTCTCTTGTATTCCAATGCTTGTAAAATTCTAAACTCCAGTGGGAAACACAGAGGAGAAAATACATGTCAGTATACAATGGAAGGGGGTGTGTGGGGTGTGTGCATGATTTTCACAGCATTTAGGTTCACTTCGAACTTTTCATGGAGCTTTGGCACCAGCCTGACTTGAACAATTTATGGTAGAGCTGAAACTCCCTTCGAGGTCTCTCACATCATAAGATAACTCCTGGAGCGTCTTTGAGAATTTAAAAAAAGCAAAACCTACCCTCCCTCCATCTGGTATATACACACCCTGATGCCAATCAACTTTCTAATGCACATGACAGAGTCTGGTTTCTTGTTCACAGTTAGGGTCTCTAAATAAGCACAGTGCAAGGCGAGGGTCACAAAGGACTTTTTCCAGTTTCCTAGACCCAGGAGGGATGGGTGTGAGGCCAAGGCAGGTCTCAGATTGCTACACACAAGCTCACAGCTGTGAACCTGTGCCATTTACCCCTCTTTGCCACAGCAAGGCTCTCACTCAGAAACTGCTGAACCCAGATGTCAGTGTCCTCCTTAACTGCAAACCCCTCACAAATGCCAGCTGCACTGCCTCCAAATAGAGAGTTTCGGTGTCAGCCTTATCAGCTCTTCAGCTTGTCTGTCACAGTATGGTGCAGCTGAAGCATCGACCTCATCACTTGTACTAACTGGGTCATTTATTCCACTACATCAGTTTGTTCAGCTGAGTATAGGAAACAGTGCACTAAAGGTAGAGGATGCTGTGTTTCTTTGCTAACCTTCCAAGGCAATGTCAAAACATCAGAGGAGACAGAGAGCAGCAACAGCAGCAGCAAACTCCTCAGGGTTTCTCTTGAGGCAGCAGAGACGTATATTTATATAAGGAACATATTTCAAATCAAAGTGTTTGCATAAGTTGGGTTGTGATTTTTGCAAATATGAGAATTACAAGAGCAACTAGAATTCGGTCAGCAGTAGAAGTTTTGGGGTTTTTTTTAATTTTGCTTGAGAAAATACAGAGAAATCTCTTTCCTTTAAGGCCATGAGGGATGAGCAACTTAGCAGAGTCAAGAATTTGTGGGTGACCAAAGCTCTGTGGACATTCATATGTAGCACTGGGAAGATGTGATACTAAGACAAACTCAGAGTCAAGATTGGCCTCATTATGATGTTAGCCTTTTCTTCTTGTGGACAATGTATCTACATAAGCCTGTCCTATATCGCTTCATGTACCTCACCATATGATCCTTGGCTTTTCTAACCCAACCCCTACATGCACAGTCTCTTTGTATTCCTGTCGGGTCACCTGATCCTGCTTCTGCATCTTGTGTCTCAGTTTTGTTGGGAGTTTCTTGGCCATCCATGCAGACCTCCTGCCACATTTGCCTGATTTTTTCCACTGCTGTGGACCATTCCTGAGTCTCAAGGAGATCATGCCTGAAAATCAACCAGATTTCCTGTGCTGTCTTCCGTGGGCTTCCACCAAGCAGATCCCTGAAAAGGCCAGAGTCTCTTTTCTTAAAGCCAAGGGTGATGATCCTGCTTTTGATTCTGCTGCCTCTTCTCAGACTCCTGAACCCCACCATCCCATGATCACTGCAGTCAACCCCGTCCCGAAGCTCCAAATCCTTCATAATGGTTTGTCCTTCTTTGTAGGTACAAGACCCCTCTCCCCTTGTCAGCTTTTCAATCACATCACAAATTTATCATCACTACACTCCAGAAAACTGCTGTATTCTTGTGTACTGTTGTGTTTTCACCTCAGCAGATTTCGGGTAAGCAATTACCTATGAAACTGTGGAGAAAAAACTACTGTAGGAACATAATGAAAAATTATAGATCCACAGATCGTGAGCTAAGATGAAACATTTGCAAAGTTTTAGGGAACATTATGAACTTACCCTTAACCTTTAGTAAATATGTACACAGATTTGAAGAGGTCTTGAACTTCCAATATAAGTTAAATGGGAATCACGGTTTGCTTTTGAGAAAAAAGTAAAGTAGTGAGGCTGGTGATGATCTTCAAAGTTTAGTTTCATTTTCACTAATCACATTGGGTTTATGATGAGAATGCTGAGAGGACCAGGATCTGAAACCTTCAGCACTACCAAAAACTGAAATTTAAGTGTGAATGTATTCACTCAGTTAAGGACTTTGACTCCAAGAGAAGCTGAGGAATTAAAAAACAGGTTACAAATTTCTTGAGTGGTAATCAGCTCTTAGCACCTTTAAGAAACAAGCAAACACAGTAATTCTTATTTTACAGTTTAATTCCTGTTTCTTCACATTTAGGGGAAGAGAGGTAGGGAAGTTGAGTAACTTGCAAGAGCAGGTATTAGCATGTAAGAGTTACTGGCACTTCATTCAAGGCTCATTTCAGATCACACTCCTCTCTGACTAGGTTTCCAGAAATCCAATTATACTTGGCATCAACACTGATACTTTTTTAAATCTAATTACAATGTAAGGAATGTGGCACAGTAAATGCCTTTTTGTTAGTGTTTGATACCTCGCCCCACAAAACTATCCTGCAGAAGCAAAATTAATTCCAGCTTGGATGAAAACACCAAAATCTAGGAATTGTCTGGATGTTGCAAACAGCAGGTAACCAGAAATAGCAATGTCCTGAGCTGAGTGTGGGTCCAGCAGGGAGCCACCAGGACTGGGTGAGATAAACTGTACATTACATCTGCAGGTTATAGCCAATTTGTAGTGGCACAAGCACCACTGAAGGAGCAGGAAAAAGGTCCAAATAACTTGGAAGAGTCTGAAATGTGTGTAGTGTATAAGGAAAAGGAACCCAGATTGTACTAAAGGCACATTTAATATTTAGAGGAGCAAGTATTAAAAAAAAAAAAAGACACAAAAAGCAGAAATATCCACAGGACCCACCAAGCACTTACTACCAATATCAGATAGTAAAAGCAGTTTTGGTAGCACAAGAGAATGATAAACAAAATTTACATTTTATGATGTTTTATATGCATAAGAGCCATATTAGGCAGAGGGGAAAATGAGATTCCCTTTATGTGCAGTGAGAGAGACTGCTGACATCCATCTTTGAGTCATAATTTTAAAAGAAAGAGGAATAAATCATGCTACTAGAGGAAGGATTAAAAACTTAGTGAAATTAAGTATCTGTGATGAAAATCCTTCAAAATATCTTAATATTGGATCCTTTGACACTGCTAAAATTTTGTCATGGGCTTCCTGGACACATTCAGAGAGACAGAAAAAAGCATTATTCTACCAGAAAGGCACTAGAGGAGGTGTGGTTAAATATACATTATGCATTTCTTTGCCATAGGCTGGATTAGAAGAGAAACTCCTCATGATGGATGAAGGGATGGATGGATGGATGGATGGATGGATGGATGGATGGATGGATGGATGGATGCTGCAGAAAAGATAGGATTTTAATACCACCTAGACAGTGGCCAGCCATTGTCTCCTAAACAGGGAGGGAAGAGAGCAGCCCTGGGGGTCTGTGTTAGGTGCTCCTTTCCCAGGAATCCCTGGCATGAGCTCATTGGAATGGGAGAACTCATCCTCCATGTGCTGACTTCACTCAAAGAGGGCTGGTGGGACTGGGGAGAGCTGCAGGAACATCCTCAGGCAGCAAGTGAGACCCCAGTGGTGGCTGGGGGTCCATGCCCAGGAGGGGAGGGGAGGCTGGGTGTCACCAAAGTCTCCATCACCAGGAGCACAGCAGGCACTAGAGCTGAAGTGTAGACCAGTGGAAGAAACTGGTCAAACCATTTGTGGATCAAACCTGAGAGATGGACAGCAAAGTAATATTGAATGTACACAAGAAGCAGCCATAAACCAGCACTATAACTGTTGTGAACCTGCAGTCTATCTCATTTTTCCCACCCCACTTTCCCTAACAGCTTTCTCCTTCCTAGTGCCTTTTTGAAATGAACCATGCTCAGGGTGTTAGTTGTGTTGTTGGCATTTATCTGGGAGAATGAAATCATGACCTGATTTCCTTTTCCCAAACTTTCCTCTACAATAAAGGTCAGCAAAAACAGTAGTTTATACATCTGAGATAGGCACATTTTCCAGCCTGGTGACTTTCACAGACAAATGACCAAACACAGAAGCTCACTAACTCAAGGTGACTAGCAGAAATATTTTTTATCCTAAAAGTTTCTGATTGAAGGAAAGACCCATGAGTAAATTCCACACACTTCACACTAGCAGAAAGAAATGTGTCTTTATCACTTCATTTCCTTGCTGCTATGAGAAATACTGTAATTGTCAAAAAGAATGAAAAAGTAATGGCTTGCAGCAGCAATGCCAACCCTAGAAAATTGGTGAAATCTTTTAAAGAACAGACTGGTGAGCTTGTGGAGTTACTGAGGTGGGTGGTTTATTAGTAATAACATGTCTGTGAAGGAGAGATAAATTTTATTCCATGACACTGCTGGAGGCTCTGAAGTATCTATCCTGCCATGAACCTCTGGTAGTTACTTATAAACATCTTGTGCTCTTCACTGACCCACTGCAGACATAAAATCTTAAAGGGTTGGTTGGTATCAGGCCATCTCCTGAGCTGCAAGAAAAAGAAACATCCCCAAGAGAGACCAGAAAAGTGGCAGAAGGCAGGACTTGGGATTCCAGTGGCATACAAGATTTCACACTGGCATTTTGTACATCTCTACCAGATGGCAGCCTTGCTTGATCCATACACAGCTCTCTGCACCAGAGAACCCATACTGGAGTCATTAACCAGCTTTCAAGCTTGCTCCAGCTCTAATTTGCTGATTCTTAAACTGAATACAGTGTTGGGCTTCCCCCTACAAACTTGTGTTGAAAATACTCAGCTCTTCCTTGCTTTTGTATGCAAGCTGGCTGAGATTCTTTCAAATTCTTGCCACCCTCCATCTCAGCCTTGCTTAAACTTTCCTAAGTAAAAACATATTTGTGCAAGGGCTTAATATATGGTGGCAAAGGATTTTTTCTGTTAAATTCACACTGGGAGCTTGTCCCAGAAAACACTATGAAAAATGTGCTTGGACATCGATTTTGAAGGGTTTTGATTCTTGTAGGCACTTTATTTTGCTTTAAATTGTTGGAATCAGGCTGTTTCAGCGATGGCTTTTGCCCATTTCAGCTGGATGAGTAACAATAGAGTACCCAAGGTGTTTCCTTTCCTTGCTTGCTCTGTATGAGGGCTGGGTAAGAGAAGCTGAATTCCATGTTTGTGGAAGGCAGAGGAAGGCTGGCACAGAGCATTCCACTTGCCTGCAATTAGAAGAGGCCAGCCTTTATTTCTTTGATTTGTTATACCAGTAACAAGAAAGATGAATCAATTAATCCAGCCTTAGCAGTGTCACATTAAACAATATAACCATTAATTAAACCTCATTTTTCAGTGTAGATTTTAGCCTGAAGTCACAGTCTGGTAACAAAAACTCACCACAAAGCAGGGAGCAAAAATGGGTTTTCTTTTTGTATGTCTTAAGACTGCACTAAATTACATATCTGAAATGAAAATTGAAAATATAGGTCTGTATGTGAGGCTTTGCCTGTTAAAACATGCTTTTAACCTGGTTTTTGCTTCTGCATCATGTAAGAAAATATGTAAGAATGGAAATGTCTGGAAAGAGAAATTGATTAATACATAACAACCATTTTATGTTTACAGCAACACATTTTCTTGTTAAATCTTCATGAATTGTGAATTGTCCAGCCACTACACAGCCCTTGTGTAGTGTTCTTTTTTCCCAACACAGGCTTTAACCAAGCTACCTTGCAGTGGTTTGAGGGAGCTCAGAGGAGGTGTTTACCAAACCTCATTCCAAACTATTATTGTAGGTGGTGGGAAGTGCAAAGGATTCCAAGAGGAACATTTCCCACATGTGAGACAGAGTTTGGAAGAGACACAGGCTCCCTGGTGGCAGGGGCAAACCTCATTTTTCATTTGCGTCCTTATCCAACAAAGAAAACAAATATGGAGTGGAAAACAAAACAGGTGGAAATAGGTGGAAATCCAACTGTACTTGAAGTGAAACTGCTGGTTCACTGAACAGCCTGGGCTGAGGAAGACTACAAACTAGGACATAAGGCATGATTTTTTGTGTTTACAGATCCTGACACCGACCTAATTCTTCTAAACATTTTTTTTCCCTAATCCCCCATTTTTTTGAGGTGGAGTCATGTATCACATCCCAAACAGTCACATTAAGTTGCTTCTTTAAAATAAAGAATCCAAACTTTTTCAAAATTTTATGCAGAAATTATTTCAGCTGTAAACCTAACGTATGAAAGAGCTGTGGCTAGAATTATTATTAAATTTACCATTTTGGTGTCTAAAGGTGCTTTTATTTCCTAAGTTCATCATAAGCTAAATGCTTACAGCAATATTCATAAAGGTGTCCATAGACAACTAGAGGCAGGGGCAGGGCAGACAGTGATCATGATCGAAGCTTGAGTTTACATACTCTTTCTGCATTTTCAGTGTGTAGTTATATATCTCTATAAGGACTACAATTCTGACACTGAAGCAGAAAAACGAGATGCAGTCTCTAAGGAGAAGGATAAGCAACAGATTTATTTTGTATGGATGAGAAAATCAGTAGCATTTACTATAAAATCTGCTGGATCTTACGTAGGGCTTGCCATTTACATGAGGTGGACTACTAAACAAAAGGCCTGAATAACAATTTCAGTATGATTGATAATAAGAATCTTCATAAAAACATTCTTAGGTTTAGAGAAAGATGTAAATAAATAAAAGCCCATGCAGAAGCTGCAAAAGCAGTATACATATATCACTTCTGGTTTACACATCTTTCATACAGATCCTTGACTCTGACAGGTAATTAAATGTTGCTTTCCAAGACTCATCCACAGTTAAATGACACATCTTAAAAGAAACAGATCTTTGTGTCTCACCAGAATTACATTAGTTCTTCTTTCATTGAGAAAACAATTATGAACTTGATTAGGAGAATGTATTTTATCCCTCTGTTGCTACTGTTTTGTCATATTAATGTTGCTTGATATTTGTTACACACAACTGAAATAAAATCTTTTATTAACTCCTTATTTCCTCGCAGAACAAGCTACCTTAGAAATTTCTAAAAGTATGAAACAAGAAGGTTGTACTTTGGCATAATTTCTGCAGCAATATCCTCAGCTAAGACGCTGATGCTGACTTCAAGGTGCACACCAAGTTAATAGCAACAAACTGGTGGAAATTTGTTTCCAAAAAGGAACATGAATATTTTCTTAAAGCCAATCTCTGACTTGTAGCTGAAAGAACAAAATAAAACATGAGAAGATAACCTCACTTTTTCATTACGGCCATTAGCCAATACTTTGGGTTTTTTCCTCCACCAGAAAAAAAATCACAACTATATTGACATTTTATTTCATCAGTATTGAATTTATGTAAAGTCTGAGTACCTTGAGTCTCAGGTGCTTATCCATGTAGCGAAAGAATCTTAAAATATTGTTGAACTATTCAAATATATTTTTCATCTGTGGACTCTCCACTTGAAAATTTTAAGCTCTGGAAGAATAATGTATAATGAAAATCAAAAAAAAATGACCGGATCATCTGTAGAGGTCTTCTACATTATAGTAAGGGGGTTTTGTTAAAATTGATTCTTTGAGTTGAGCAAAGAGCTGTTTATAATACCACACGTTCTTCCATACATAAGTTACAAGTAAGCATTGCTGACAGTGACTGTGGTCATTTAACTAACTCCCTTCTGTAAACATGAAATGCCAAACAGAAGGACAGGAAAGGGATTTTGCTTCATAGCAACCAGTCTGATTTGAACTTTCAAATTCTCGAGACAAAATTGTCTTACCTCCATTCAGACTTCTTTTGTTGAAATGATGCCAACATTTTGGACTATTTTAAATACTACTAGAGAGCTGAGAAATGAAGAATGTAGTGGGGCTTATTTGGATCTGAAGAAAGATCAGATACTGAGATACTTATCAGAGTGTTTGTGCACACTCCAGAGGACAAATATTAGAAAATTATTCAATAATTTATCTTCCGATTATCATTATGTCAGCTTATTTAGGCCTGTGGTATTTACTGTGTTTATTCTTACCTCAAATGCACTAATGAAGGAATATTTCCCTTGAGTAAACATGGTTTAAATACATTAAAATAAAATAGAAAATATTGAGATTACAGAGCTTTGGTTTTATATTGAAGTTAGCTAAACTGGGGACTGTAAGTGTTTTATAAACTGATGTAAAACTCAAAAAATCTTTCAACATATTTAAATTTATGAGAATCACCACTTTATATAAATATATAAATAGTAAATAGTATATAAATAATAAATAGCATATATAAATAGTAAATTCGTGCTCACAAATATAATATTTTGAGTTAAACAGCTGTAGAAACCTACTTTTGATATACAATTTCATGCAACAATGAGAGGAATAGCGTTGCTTAAAATGTCCTTGAAAATACTGCCTTTAGGGTTTTTTGAGGGTATCTTTTATGTATGAAAGATGATGCTCACAATTATTTCAGCCTCATAAGAAAGGCAATTCTTGCTTCTTCCACTGGTCCATGTAAAATGGGAAAAAGTATGTGTCCTATTAACAGTAACATAGTCAACAGCTTACTTAGTGTCATGTAACATCACTTTCCAACCCAGCATCATAAAGTAGAAGAAACAATGAAGCATTTAACATTCCATTTTTCTAGAACACCTCCAGATGTCCTGAAACTTATCAGTGGGAATCTACAGTTTAATTTTATGGTGTCTTGGGTATCCATGTGGGATTGTTTATTTGGTTGGGGATTTCTGCAAGGAGATGAGGGATGCACATTATGCTTTCCTCTCTTGCCACCTCACAGGCAGTAACCAGCTGAGAATAAAAGGCCTTCCAAAAACCATAGCGAGGTCTCAAGACAGAAGGATACAGCCAGAGTGGTGACAGCCTGAAGAGCTGTGCCATATCTTGGATGAGTGCTGGGTAGTGAGCACATGAAAAGCCATTTTGGTAATGAAACAGAATTTCTCCTGGAATAATCTGCCATGGTCTAGCTGGAATGTGAGGGACTCAGTCCTGATTTGTGCCACTCTAGTGCTTCACAAATCCTTTCTTCTAAAATTAAAGAAACCACTTCTTTGCTTTTAACAGTTTGTCACAGTTGTAAGCTGTGCCTCCATCGAAAGATGTAACAGTGACAAGCAAAAGGTGGTGAGTATTTAATTCTTCTTGCAGTCTCAGTTGGAGGAACTTCCCCATCCATTGCAGCACTCTTGGACTGTTTTTATGCTCCAAAAGTGACTTACCCCAGAACAAGCAACACATGGTCATAATTACTTCTAGCACCTTGTTTCCTCCAAATAGCATGAAGCTCAAGATCTCAGTGTTGAAAAATCTGGGTTTTAATAATTTTCAAGCCAACTGTCTCTATCTGGACTTCCTCAACAGCCAGCAGATGTTGCTACTGAGCAGCAGAAAGGCCAACACACCCTTTTCCTCCAAGGCTCAAAGTAAGTTGGAGCTTGGTCTGTGTCTACAAGCCCAATCCCAAAGGCTGACCTTGAGTCATTTATGGTTAGAGTTGCATGAAGGAAGCAGGGAATCCTGAACCCATTGAGACATGGGGAAGCAGAATGAACAGCAAAATAGAGTTTGGAAGAGAAAATTCTCTTCAGCATTAGGAATTTTCTAATAGTTTGTGGCTTTAAAATTTGTAACACCACATTAGTGTTAGACCACTGATTTCATCTAATACTCATCGGCTTTATTCTAGTGTCCAATGAGTACATTTAAGTTTGTCAGACATTCGAAGAAAAATGCTCTCTTAAGCATTTTGATAACCATTTTAGGCACTTTTTCAAGTAATGCCTTACAGCAGCGCATGGAGTGTCCATCTGTAAATTGTGCCATTCAGACTGGGAACTGCATGAAGAAATTACAGTTCCTCT
The DNA here is from genome assembly GCA_013397095.1 of Sterrhoptilus dennistouni. Taxonomy (NCBI): domain Eukaryota; kingdom Metazoa; phylum Chordata; class Aves; order Passeriformes; family Zosteropidae; genus Sterrhoptilus; species Sterrhoptilus dennistouni. The sequence goes on from VWZU01008650.1 coordinate 816,700, forward strand.
AGACATCATCTTTTCTCATAGAATATGTTGTGGAAAATGCTCAAGGAAGTAAATTTGAAGGGACTTTCTTATCTTTTACTTTTCTGGACTCTTTATATTGTTCCTGTTAGCAGTGGGAATGATGGTTTGCATAACAAAGTCATCTTGTCTCCAGTTGAGATCACTGCAGGTAGCTGCACTAGGGGAATTTCCATCTGCTGTGGAAGGGGTCAATACCATAAGATGACATCTTCATAAAGGGAAGTCATTGTGCAAACTCAATGACTTCAATGTGAACATTGACCTATTTTGCAAATACAGTGTCAGCAATGGGGAGGGGAGGAGAGGTGAAGTTTCCTAGGGAATTTTTTTTTGTTCATTTTCTATTGCTTATTTCTGCTAAAAAGCCATTGATCTGGCATCTTTTGAGGAGGAACAGGAAACTGACTCTGCAATGCAAAAAAAAATATTCCTGGAAAACTGAAACTTCAAAATGCAGGTCTGCCTTTTTTTCTCACATTAGTTCATTCAAAAACTCCCCTGAGCTATCCCTGGGGGAATGAAAACACTGCAGGGGAAAAAATCTCATTATCTAACTCAATTGCTACTTAAACACTTGTCAGCTCCCTGGATGGTGTTTATGGTTCCTTATTAGTCCTCTCACTGATATATATTTTCAGAGGAGAAAGTACATCATTCAGCTGAATAACTTTAGACTAGGAAGCTCATCAACCTTCACGTTAATGCACGGACAGAAATCACTTCTGCAGTACTTGCCCTGCCCCCCCAGCTGAAGCTTTACCTTGAGAAAACTGTGCTCCAGACATGCAATATAAATCTACTTGAAAACCTGACTCCTCCCCATAAATCACAAAATCATAACATTGTTAGGTTGGAAAAGACCTTTCAAAACATTGAGTCGAACCACTAGCAAGTCCCACACCAAACCAATTCCCTTGTCCAGATCACCAAAGGAGGTGATCACCAAACAGAACTGGCCCCATTACTGAGCCTAGAGGGACACCACCAGTGCCCAGGCTCCAGATGGATTTAACTCCATTCATCATCTGGGCTCATCTCTCTGGCCAGTTTTTAACCCAGCAAACAGTGTACCTGTCCAAGCCATGAACTGCCAGTTTCTCCAGGATAATGCTGAGGGAAATGGTGAAAAAGGCTTTACCAAAGCCTAGGTAAACAACATCCTCAGCCTTTCCCTCATCCACCAGGCAGATCACCTCATCACAGAAGGACACCAGGTTGGTCAAGCAGCACCCACCTTTCATAAACTCATGCTGACTAGGCCTGATCCCCTGGTTGCCATGAACATGCCACATGATGGCCCTCGAGAGATCTGCTTCATGATCTTCCTGGGCACTAAGGTCAAGCTGACTGGGTTGTAGTTCCCCAGATCCTCCTTCTGGCCCTTCTTGTAGATGTGCATCACATTTGCTGACCTCCAGTCAAGTGGGACCTCCTCGGTGAGTCAGGACTCCTGGCAAATGATGGAAAGTGGCTTGGTGGGCAACTTGATCATCATCCTCAGAATCCCTAGGTGGATCCCTTTTGGCCCCATAGACCCCTGTGTGCCTAAGTGGTGTAGCAGGTTGCTGATCATTTTCCCCCAAAATGGGGGGCTTCATTCTGCTGCCTATCCATGTCTTCTGGCTCAGAGGGCAGAATACCTGAAGAGCAACTGGTCTTAGTATTACACATGGAGGCAAAGAAGACATTGAGTACCTCAGGCTTTTCCTCATCCTTTGTCACTATGTTTCCTTTTTACATCCAATAAAGGATGGAGATTCCTTAAATGCTCCTTTCATTGCTAATGTATTTATAGAAACATTTTTAATTGTCTCATAAAGCTCCCTTTTGGAGCTCATAGGCAAATTCTTGGCAGAGTTGGTTTTAGGTTGCCTTTTTGCATCAGGAAATGTAAAAGTCTGAAGTTTTTCTGCATAAATAACCCTTTACTTACTCTCCTAAAACAACTTAGCACTGTAGGACTGACTGAACACAGGATGCAAGAAATATGGATGAGTAATGTGACGTATCTCATGTGTATGTGCAGCAAGTTTTACAGAAGTGTAATTTCCAGCCAAAGGTAGAACAGAGACGTTGTTTTGTTAATTTTGTAAATAAATGACCTTTATTGTGTTGCTAAATATCGAAGCATGTTTTACAAGAAAAATAAATAAATAGATTACATAATTTCGAAAAGGCTCATATATCTTCTTCACTGTTTAGACATATATAGATTACTATCTCTCTAACCAGCTTATTTGCTAAATAAGGGTATTGATATCCTGCTTGAATGAAGCAGAATAAACTAAAATCCAACAGACATATGTATTCAGCAAAAAACTAAGATGTTGCATGGTGAAATATTACAACACTTACAGCACCATTACCAAAAATGTTAAGAGTATAACATTTACATTCAATATCTCATTATTTTTTCTAATTTAGTCAAGGCCTGAGACAAGGGCCTAGTGAAATCCTACAGAAAAAGAACAAGGATTGCTGATGCCACGTCTCCATGGCAGCACAGCTAATTTGGCAGGACAGGCCAGTGCACAGAAAGAAAAAGAGGTTATTTACAAAGATATCTTTGATAAAAAGGGCTTTGGGGACAGGAAAATGGTCTGGGGGGGTGGGGAAGGGGGGGAAGTCACAAAACGTTCCAAATCTTTAAAATAAATTCCTTAAATGAGTGAGACAAAATAAATTCAAGAAAAAGATTTCTTGAGTCAGTAAGCACAGTGAGTTTCATCTTTGTTTGTTATTGTACAATGCTATAAACCACACTGAATGGCCCAGAATAACATTAGTGGTTCTGTGTATTGTAACCACTTCAATCAAGGCCTTTTGTTTTGGATCACCTGCCCTGCCTGCATTGGAGCCCCTTTTATAACCCAGTCGCAGCACAGAGATCTAATTTAGCTCCACACACAAAAAGAAGCAAGGAAGAAAATATACCCATCTCTTATGCTCCTTGCTTGAATCCACAAGAGAACAACTGGGACAACAAATGAAACAGAATGACTAAGAGAGTATTTTAAAATTTCCTCAGCTTATGACCCACAAGCAATTTGTAAATGATACTGTTACAGAATTCTTGAGAGGATGCAGTTGCCCGGCTGGACTCATGTGAAGGTCACCTCAGCAGTGGGCATGCCTTCCACCCCTGTGAAGAGAAGAGGGGGCAAGGAGGGCTCACCCTGAAGCCCAGAGAGCCACCATGGGCACAGGGTTGTTGTTAGCTCCCATCGAGACAGGAAGGGCAGAGCATCTCAGAGGATTCAACGTGGTTGGTCTCTCTAGCAGAGAGCTCACTTGATGTCACAGGAAATGTGCTGAGACTCTTCTCTTGGCCTTGCCACAAGTCTTTTGCAGTCCCCTTCCACGTTCTGCCTGTAGAAAGAGCTCAGTGCACAGGCCCATAGTGGTTAGTAAAGAAACAGAGGAGCATTTTTGTTAAAAATAAACTCTGACAGACATTAAAGTGCTAGTTTCATGTTATGAGACAATCTCAGACCAAGGAATGCATCATGTCTACCACTGTGTTTGCATAATCACCTTTCTTCTAGCTTGTAAAAGGATGATATTTACCCCATCAATTCCCTGGCATGGGGTGGGGCTCAGGCAGAGGGTGAGTACCTTGGGCTTTTGTGAGATGGTTCATCTGCCAGAGACATAAAGACTTCATGTGGGAGCAAAATGCCCCAGGCTGGCCATGCTCCCTTACAGTGTCATCAACCAGAGCCTGCAACATCTAACCAGGCAGGTGTCTTTCCACCATGAGGTCACATCCAGCATCTGATGGGGTCATGTGTCTCAGCACCACGGGTACAACTCATGCTCTTTTGTGCTCTCAATGCTACAGCAGTAAATTTGACATTGCTCTAAAGGCAGCATTGTAGCTGATAGTCTGCAGATGCGCATATAAATGCAGGGTTGATGCTAGTGAAAACATCATACGAGGTAAGTGTGTGTGTGGGGGGGTGAACTATATAGGTTCAGGGTGTGAATTATGAAAACACAATCATAAACTTCAGAATATGCACTATGAAAGATAAGCATGAGATCCCTTTCATGGGGCACTTTCGGAGCATCCTTGTCTTGACTGAACCTTTCTTCTGGAGGAAATTAATTTCTATTTATAAACAAAAGGAAAAAAAATGTCCAAGTCACTTATGTGGATCTCCTCATTAATTTCAAGTGTGGTGTTGCCACTTACTAAAGAAACAATCCCACTGGTTTTCCGTCTGCTTGCTACTTTCTACTATGAACGATTAATGTATTAGAAAATTAACTTGCAGATGAAAGAAAAGAACAGCCTGTGGAAGTTGAATAATGACCTTATTTTAAGATTTTCCCTTGAGTAACCCCCACTGTTGCCTGTTACAAATGCAGGAAAATTATATGTGCACATCTTTAATGTCATTTTTGAATGCTGATGAAATGATTAGTGATTTGGAAAAGTCTGTGCAGATGAAACAACAGCAGCAGGAGTAGCAGTCAGTGATATTAGCAAGAGACAGCAGTCTGGGAGCTGCTGTTCTGCAGTTCAGAGAGAAAAATTAGCATGCTAGATTATAATTAACAAACTAGAAGCAAATTAAGATAATATGGTCTGGGTCTTGGAAACCAATCAGCTTAACCAATTTAGAAAATGCAGCTTTCTTCACAAGTTAGAAGCAATTACTCATTGCATGTTTGTACTTTGTGCACTTATCCTGCAAACACGTGACAATGTGCAATACCTAGTTGCTGAGGGGACCGAAGAGATCTTATCATTGCACTTCACAAGGGGGAGCCTTTCTGCTTTGGTAAATAAATTCCTTGGGTCTTCTCTTACTCCTCTAGCATCTGGTGGTCCTATTCTTGCTCTTGGACCTTGCTGGAAACTTTTTAGCACTGTCCACAAAAGCCTTCTCTGCAGACACAGAAACCCAGTTGAAGGCAACTCTTTCTCTGTTGGGATACATATGCCAGATACAGTCTGGGCCAACCAGTACTGCTTGCTTCAAAAACATGTTTCATATATGTCCTTAGACAAGTCTTGTAATTTGCCTTGTTCCTCACCCCAGAATCCTCTTGTACTGCCATTTAGAAATTGTATAAACACTGCAGAACCTATGTTAAATGCGATGTAATAAATGTTTTCTCTTAGTAGTAAACAGTCCTTTACATTTCTTGTGTAGAATACAGATTTTATGGACCAGAAGGCTTGAAAAGTCATAGCTGTAAATGGCGCATCACTATTGACCTTCCAGGAAACAGACAAGAGTCTTCATTCAGTGATCCTTGCACACATGTAATAGGGGAAGGAATAATCTTTTTCTGTTCCCCTTTATGATTTAACCGAAAACAAGGAATAGTGTTATTGCACAGGAGACACAGGAAACTCCCTCTATGAAACACTAAAAAAACACCACAGTCATTTTGCCGTATTTTTCTGAGCTTGCCTTGATGTTTCAAAGGTGGCAAGAAGGATACATGGCTCTTTCTGAGGGCAAAATTTCCCCGTGTGCCCTGCAAAATAGGAAACCTGCTGGTGGCATTGTTACCTTCTGGAACTAGATTGCCTTGAACTTCTGAATTACTGTGACCTTCCCTCAGGATGGACAAACAACTTCATACCTGGCCTGGCACCAAGAAGGATAATGCAGAGCTTTTCTTAAGGAGAATGATGCTTGAATTTTCTCTTTCAGATAATTTCTCCTCTAATAACTGCAAATAAAAATTGGAGGCTAAGGACTTCAGTCTATATTTGGTCATTGTTCTGCTTCACTCTTTGACCCTCTTGATGGTGGGATCAAGAGATATGCTCTTCAAGTTTGTTCAAGAGGCCATGCAAAAACTAAACACAATCTCAGCTACACGGCTGGGAGACAAACTCAGTTTACAGACAAATAATTTCAAACTGGATTTTTAAATTATAGCTTCAGATGGTCTGTAAATACAAGATAAGTTGTATCCAAGTTGAGGACCAAAGAGAGGAGGTATGGATGAATGGAATCAGATGTCAATGAACACACTCCCTTGACATACTTTTTTACTCCATTAAGGTATCGCCTGTTTTCCTAAAATGGTAAAACTAGCTAGCAAATTAAACAACTTGTTGATCCTGTATCCTCCTTTTACTGGGCTATCTGTTTTCATAGTACTGATCATGTCCAACCAACATCCTCAGCTACTGACCACATCCAACTGACATTCTCAGCAGGATTTGTTTCTAAACACTAATGTAGCACAGAAAGGATATAAAAAGTTAATGAATGAGAGAGAAGGAATGATGTATGGGGCTCCAGGGGAAGACTCAGTAGATATAGGTTGGATTTCAGGCTTTGTCATGGGTTTCCCACAAAATGTTGGTCAAAAATCAATTCATTAAAATGGTAATTAAAACAAGGCCAGGGCAAGGACTCAAGTACTGGCTCACAATTGTCTACACTGTTTAATTGTTAGCACACTCTTTCACATGGCTTTGGCCCATGCTGACTTGATTTCCCCCAGACAATGTCAATGCTCAGTTCAGAGGACAGCATGAAGCAGGGGCTGCCCCAGCAGGCAGCTTGGACAGAAGAGTTCCCCCTTCTCCAGTCACCATGGGAGAGTGCTTAGCCATGTGGACACAAAATATACTATCACTGGCCTGAAGGACTAGAGAGTAGGCCCTCTTCTACTTTATTTTCTTGTGTAGATATAGTAACTTCATCTTTCCTGCCTTGCTTTGTCTGCCCTATTTAGACTGTAAATTCTTTGGAATGAAGCAACCTTTTAGTATGTATTTGAATGATGCCTGACACAATGAGATGCCAGCCTTTGGTGGGGGTTGCCTTTGCTACTGAAAGGACTATTAAAGAAAAGAATAAAATAAATAAAAAAATAAGAAAGATTATTCCGCTCCCAAAACAGCTCTCAGTTATTCTTCTTTTAAATCCACCCATGTCAACAGCATATCTTCATCCTACAGTGGGACTTTAGAGCTGTCAGGATTTGCAGTCTCAGGACTGCAGTGCATGTTAACTGAACGCACAGCAAGAGGGATTGAGAAGACAAGTAAACCGTACCCAGTGATCTCTCATCACAGAATCATTCCTATGGCTCAGTCCCTTGACTGTCCTACATCATGTAGTTGTCACAGGGCTCTTGGTGGTGGCCTCATGCCACCAGCAGTCTGAAAGGACCCACATGCAGAGAAAAGCCTAGAAGCCTTTGTTTGGGACTAGACTGTTCCTGTTGGAGACATCAGGTCAGGACAGCAGCATGGTTAGTGTCCTGGTAGAAAGGCAATATTAAAAACAGGCATTTGCTACTTGCTTTGAATTGTCTCATTGCTTCTTACCCCACCTCACAAACAGTTCATCAAGACATCCATCTGGAGAGATAGAGAAATTGAAAAGGTGTGGATATTACTCATCAACAGCAGAGCTCCAGACCAGAGAGTTCTTTGGCACTGACTATTACATTGCTGTTTTGTTGTCGTTAATGATATTAAAATGCCAAACTTGCCCCCTGTTTGCAAATCTCTATTGCACAAATCAGTTTATCTGCTCAGGATCACCCCACAGTCACATATTGGCAAAGCCAATGCAAACTTCTTGTACTTTTGACCTCAAATGCTGTTCTTCCACAGTTGAACTCAGATGAATAAATCCTGAATTGCTCCAGGAGAGTTTGAAAGGAGGTTTTAAGAGTTGTGTATAACTCCTGATGTTCAGATTGCTTTGATATGTTTTCCAGATAAAATAATTTTGTCAGAGAGAGTTAGTTCTGCCCAATGTATGCCAGCCACTCTTAAGTAATGTAGCACTGTTGCCTTCTATAGGCTATAATACAACCAATGCTCTATAGATGAACTTGTTTAGGAAGTCTGGGATCAATCATGCAAAATGCTAATCTATCTAAATTCCCATTACAAGCTCCCAGCTCTGCAATAGCAGATCCTGAGAGCAATCCTAGCATGCTAAATTATGCTTTGACTAAGTCAAATATGTAACTCCAACATAGCAGCAATAGAGCAACAGCCAGTGCTCATGAAAGGACTACAATTTCTTGCTGAGCAATGCTGTGTTGGAGCACACTGGGAGACCAGCAAATTGTGGCACTGAGCCATTTTAACCTCTCCCTTTAAAAATCCTGCAGAAGGGAAACTCCAGTTTGTTTCATTATGTCAAAACCCATCATGGCTTTAAAAAAATAGTCCAGGTAATTAAAAAAAAAAAAAATCACCGGTAATCACAAAAGGGGTTTAAAAGAAAATTTCTGGCAGCTGGGGATGGTCAGCTAGGGAAAAATACCCACTGGATTTCCTCCTGCCAAGATGTTCCAGCTCTTTCTGCCCATTCTGCTCTATGCTATAGCTTCTCTGCTCCACAGAGCATACCTGCTTCTCATTACTTTGTAAGTTCTGGCGTGTTAGACTCTCACTCCCTTTTTTTAACTGTTACTGTCAGTGTCTAAGCAATAACACCATAGAAGAATAGGATGGTTTGGGGTAGAAGGGACCAAACCCCTCCTGACACAGGCAGAGAAGCCACCTACTAAATCGGGTTGCTCAGGGCCCCATTCAACCTGGTCTTCACCTCTTCCAGGGATGAGGCATCCACAATGTCCTTGAGCAATTTCTCATTTACCTGCAGTTGTCCTTAGGCTCCTCTCTATGCAAACTTCTTCCTCCCACCTTATGCCTTGCTATTCCCTGAGGAAGTGTTATGCCTTTTCATTTATACCTGTTATTTTCAATCTGGTAAGCTCTCCCTGGGAAAGAAGATTGCAGGCAAAACAGCAAAGCTGTTTTCTCAGGGACAGTGTTTGCTTTCTGGGAACCAAGAATGCCCCATGATGCCCTCAGGCCCAGCATCCTGGGCAACCTGGCCATGGAGCTTATGAGACCACACTAGCCATAAAAGTGATAAGAACAGGGAAGTTCTGGGGCTTTCAAGGTGTCATCAGACAGTGGTTCAAGAATGAGACAGATCTTTGTCTGATGGGCTTAGATCATTTTGCAAACCTGCCAGCAACACACAGCCCATGCTACAGCTCAGACTCCTTTCCCCTCACTCCCTCTAGTCCCTGCCTTCCCTAGCAAGCACAACCATTGCCTACATCACATCTACAAACATAAAGCATGTGGATAGAAAAGGCAACTATGCTCTTAAAAAACAAAATAGTTGGCATTTGCATACATCTACAACTTTCTATCTTCTTGCTTGAAGCTGACAGCCAGACACTGTCAAAGTATAAAATCCACAGATTAACGGTAAACCCACAGATTAACACTGAATAAAATATTTTCTTTCCTTCCTTTCATTTTTCCCCTGAGAAAAGTTGCCTGGGTTACATTCTTGTTATCAGCTGTTTGAAAAAATTTTTTCAAACAAGTTGCCATAGCCAGCTTTTGTGTGTGCCTGCACATTATGATGCTTAAGGAACAAACAAACACTGGGCATATTTCATATCTTTTTGCCTATCTTCCCTTACTCCACGCAGGCAACACTTTTGTAATAAATCACTCTGTGAACTTCTGTGCTGGCTGGTAAATCAGCAGCCAGGATAAAATGTCATATGGCTTGAAGTGCTTTGCATTGCAGTTCTGGATATAGTTCAAGAAGATGAGATCATTTCACCATTTCCATCATCCCACACACGTTATACATACTGGGGATGACTTGGGCACATGTAGTCCCGCTGACCTCATGCTGAGCTCCTAAACTCTTCCCACTGTGGTACCAATGTGTTGAATTGTTCCAGCTACAACTAAATCCCAAGCTATACTCCAGCATGCTGGTGGTATAGCAACATCCTCAGGCTGGGGGCATAGGCCAGGACATATTTGCTCTTTGTGTACTTGGGAGATGCAGACCCCAGACAGAGAGAATATTTCTGCCCTGGTCTCTATAGCTGCAGGTTTGAGGCATGAGTATGGTGTCCCATGATCAAGGACAGTCTCTTGCCAAACAGAGCCTACACACTGTTGCCTCTGATACAAGGATTACCTGATTATCATACCATATCAGTCTTGGACCATTGCCTGGGTTTGCAGGGAGCTGCTCTGGGTTGTTAGTTTATTTGGGGAAGTACAATGGCTTCAGAGGCTTGGGGCCTCCTGCTGTTCTGATGTGTTTCCACGGCTTAGTGTTAGCACTTGCTGAAGAACAAGCAATTCTTACCTATTTTATACCCAGAGAAACAAGCAGCTCTTAACAGTATAGAATGAACTTGGCACTCCTAAATCTTGCCTAACTATGTGTTACTCTCACAGTCTCTGTTCAAAGCACAGTTTACTCTCTACATTCTGCATCAAATCTTTCATCTGCCTGATCTTAACTTAGCCTAGATTTAGTAATCTAGGATAAACATTTTGCATGTTCTGTGTGTCTGAGTTATCTCAGAGAGGATACCTGATTTTACATTCAAGACATTTTAGAACAAATGACTAGTTTCTGAGAAGAAATTTAAAAAAATAATTCAAACAAACACAATCTTGCATTTGAAAAGCTTAACTATCCCAGTGTTGGAGCAGAGACTTGAGATCTGGAGGCAGGGTATGGAGAGGTAAGTAGTTGGTCAGCTATTCCCATAAAAGTGCTTCCCAAACTTGGTTTCCTCTTAGCAAAGCAGCAATTTTATTCTTAGCAGAGATTTCTTAGCATTTACATTCCCTAAAGACCCACTGACTGCACCAGCTCAAGCCAGGGAAGCTCATCTGGAGGCAGAACAAGACCTTTCCCAGCTCCTCAGCTTGAGCATTTGAAATGAGAATGAAGGAAGACAACTTCTCCCATCTGTGCTCCAAACATCACAATTGCTGGGCCCAATCTGCCTAGAAAAGAGCAGTTTGTAGTTAAACAGAATAAAAATTCATTCTGTGGGCATAAATTGGGCCAGGAACTGCAGGAAGGGATGTGGACACTAAAATGGATAAAGGCTGGTAAGGAGAGGCTGTAGGCATTAGCTGGGATGAGGATCCATGGCTAGGTGAGAGACCAGTGCTGCAGGAGGGAAAACAAGGCTTCATTCTCCATCAGCACAGTAAGGACTGAGGCCTTGTCTTCCCAGATACACTTATGTCTCTCTTCCAAACTCCTCTTGGGTTGTTAGGAGCTTCTCCTTGACTGCCTGGGACACAGGGTGTATCACTGCTAAATGGTGAGAAATCCTTCCAACTGCCCTTAGCCCATGCTGGGAGCTCTCCCTCCAGGGCTCTGTGAAATGCTGCCAGATCAGAAGCTGATGGATGACAGCCAGCAGCCAGGGCTACCTGGAGTTTGTGATCCCTGCCATGTGTCAGCCTATCTACAGTCTGGAAACAGCTCCCTATGCCAGCCAGGAGCCAACTGAAAATGCTGCAATTGCAAGTCTTTCAAGTAATCTCTACTATAATTTCATGTCTACACAATAAATTGTAATATCCTGCCTTTATTTCTCTTCTGTTCCTCATAAGTAATTTTCTTGCAAGTTTGCATAGGGATTTGACCAAAGAGATACTCTAGACAATTAAAAATGTGTATTCATGAATATTTAAATGCATTGAAATAACCTCTTTTCTCCATGACTCTAGTATTCATTCAAGAAGTACAGACTCAAGAGGCCTCAACTCACTTTTTAGTGTAGGCTAGGCTTTTTAGTGACCAGACTTTTCAGTGTACAATCCCAGTAAGAGGGTACACAATACTGTGGTTTCAAACAGGTTGTAAAGGCCAATCTTCCGTATTCCTCCTGTACAGTAGCATGAGACAGACATAAAGCAATAATTAAAGTTATGCAGGAGTGACTACAGACATGACAGCTGTTAACTTAGATAAACTTTCTTGATGTTTGCTAATTTCAGATCAAAATATATAACAAGATTTTCTAGATGAGTCAGATGAAGATAAAAGATGTCGGTCTTATCTTAAAGTCTTTTATCCATTCTGGTTAAAAACCACTTCCCACGTCTATAAAATCCACAATAAGGTGAACTTCACAGCCTTTTTTCAAGGTACAAGGATGTTCAAATATATGCCAATCAAAATTAGTCTATTAAAAATGTCTTTTATTATTTCTGTTAAGTATGACACCTGTTCTCCTACATATGGGAAAATATTTCTCATAAACATTGGATTTTACAGCCATGTGAGACCTCAGTTAAAACCAGCATGGATGCTCTGATGCCAGGAAATGCCACTTCCCTGAAAGAGGTTGTGGTGGGAAGAGACATCTGGAGATCATCTGATCCAATGCCCACGCTCATGCAGGACTCTGTCCACTCATATTCTACAACTTCTCTGGGAAACCTGTTCCAGGGTTCAGTCACCCTCATACTAAAAAGTGTTCCCTATTGTTCAGACAGGGCCTCCTGTGATTCAGTTTGTGCCCATTGCCTCTGATCCTGTCACTGACCAAACTGAGAAAAGTCTGGCTCCAACTTCTCTACTACCCCTTAGATATTTATATATATTGATGAGACACCCCCAAGCCTTCTGTCCAAGCTGAACAGTCAAAACTCTCTCAGCCTTTCCTCATCTATTAGATGCTCCACATCCATAACCACATTAGTGAGCCTTCACCAGTCTCCCTCCAGTATGTTCATGTCTCTTCTCTACTGGACAGCTCAAAACTGAACCCCACACTCCAGGTATGATATTGTCAGTGATTAGGAGAGGGAGATGATCACATCTCTGACCTGCTGGCAATGTTCCTCATTCCCCATAAAAGACAAAGATGGACAGTTGTCACTATTGCTATAACTGATCACATGGTGGTAACCTGTCCTGTAGGCTGGCAGGCTACAGTGTGGTCATTGAGACACCCCACCCACCAGAGGAGGATGTATGTAACAGGTCCATTGAGTAGCCTCTGTTTAAATGTACTTTCAAAGTACAGCCCACCATGGCATAGCACAGTGACACCACTAGTACCAGTTGTGATCAGCTGGAGCAACTGAAAATACCAAGGGCTTTTGGCATAGAGTTCTTAGATTTACTCCTTGCTTTTGTCTGGACAGGGGTTTCTGTTGGTTTTTTTTCAACTTGATGTGGTCTCTGCCAACCTGTAGCTATGACAAGCAATATTTTTCCTCTCTTCTTTGAATGACCCAGGTGAGGGATGCTGTCAGCAAAAGCTGATGGACTGGAGCTGATGTGAGCCAAGAAGAAAGACTCTCCAATTATAGAAAAAAAAGCTTTTCCATAATGAGTAAATTATGCCCTTTATACAAATATCTGCATAAAGGATTTTTTTTAATTGCCCACATAAGCCAGCATGGTGACATCCTCATATTCCTGCTTTTTCAGGTGATAGAGTGATGGTAGTTGGAAAATTCATTATTAAAATTACTTAAAATTATTATAACATTAAATATTATTATAAATATATCCAAAACATTATATTTCCCCTTCTCCCAGCCACTTCACATCTTCCTGTGCTTCCCTTGTTTTGGGAGGCAGGCCTATCTGAGGAAGCTTCTCCACATTGCATTTACCCATGGAGGAAGATGACTGACAGAGCAGGACTCATACTCCTGTCTAACCTACTGGAAGTGATCCCTTAAGCAAAGGGATTCCTCCTCTTTCCAGGCCAGCTCAGTCCTTGCTGTTGGGGTGCCCACAATGCAGCCTCTCATGGTAAACTAGTTCTTGCCATTAAGGTAAATGCCCTCCAATGGAGATTGATGCAATACACACCCACACAATGCCATAGTGCAGATGGGGTTTTATTCTTCCTCCACAGGACCAGATCTAGTCTTTCATCCTGTTAGTATCTGTATTATTCATTTCCTGCAGTGACCTAAAGAGCAAGACCTGTTGTGTCTGTGATTCTGGAATCTAGCCACTTCATTTAACTCTGTGAGGAGGAAGATTTTTGATAAAGAGGGCCATAAGACCTCTTTTTTGCCACTTTAAATAAAGGGGTTGCTGCCCAAAATCCATACCATGAGCACATGAATGCCTTCCTCAGGCTAAACAGGAGAGCCATCAATAAAGGCTGGGCAGGAGTGGGCACCTTCTCTTTACATGGTTGTCAGAGCTGAAATTTTGGTGCGACAGAGCCCTACCTCAGATGGAAATCACCTGAAATACTGAATTATATGTGGAGGCTACAAACCTGTCTCCTGTGACCAAACAAATGAAATGACTCACTATCTGGGTGTTACACAGCTGGCTTCCCAGGGGGCTGCTTTCAGTGCACAAGTCACATTGTGAGACACTGAGATCACAAGATCAGACTCTGAGGTCTATCACATGAAGTCTCCTAGACTAAACCATGAGGTTTTGTAAGTCCAGGGCACTGCACTGGGGGAAATTAAATCTCTCTGTCTTGAACCATCTCAAGATCTGAGAGGACAGCTCTGCAGCACTCAGCACATAATAGTTCAGGGGTAGGATGTATAACAGAACAGTACAACTGGCTATAAATCTGCAGAAAATTTGCTGCTTGATTACCTCTTGACACATACTCAGAAACAAGGCTGATGGCCCCTGAGCTGGCCCAGCCACTCTTTTCCCTGCTCCTGGAGGCAGGCAATGCACAGAAAGGCAGCCTAGACAGATGGAAGCAGCTCTCACAGGTGCCTTGTGACAGCCAGATGTACCCAGCCATGTCCCAGGGAGGAAATGAGGCTGTGCTATGCACCAGACCCCACCCCGCCCCCTGCATTGCTACACACACCTGCACACACAAGGAGGGCAGCAGGATTTCTGTAAAACCTGCCCCAACAGTTCAGCATCACTCAGGAATCCCCATCACCTTTAAATGCAGCAAATACCACTCAGATGCCAAGGATTCACTTTGATTAGGGATGATTTTCATCAGTGAGGACGACAGATCTCTTCTGGAAAAACCTTCTCCTCGTCACTGTGCCTGCAGCTCATTTGGCAATGACACCCTCGATGAGAGAGAGAAATGTGTCATTTCTCAGGGAGTACCTACAGGGCTGAGCAGGCCTACAGGCATAGAGCACATGCTGAATACACCACCCTTCCCAGCCCTCCAGCCCCAAGGAGCATTTCTCTGTGTACTGCTCCCTGGATTCACAAATCATCCCTGGTCCCTAAACTCTCCCTGCTGTCTTCACTGGGAGGACAAAAAGAAAAGACTCTGGGGACCAGCAAACTTCAAAAATAGAAGTGCCCAAAAAAAGGCTACTTGGATAATCATCAGTGTGCAGATCTTTAAAATTATACCCAGGCATCACATACACCATGAGAGTAGAGGAAGGATGATCTTTCCTGAATTTGGCTTTTTTTGTGAATAGAGGATTTCTTGAACCCCAAGGAGGTGAGGGAGAAGGTGACTGCTGAAGTTGCAGCCACACCACAGTGTAAAACAGGTCAGAGACCGTCTTCCAGTCCTGAGGCATGTCTTCATGACTGAATTGCTGAAGTTTCTCGCCCTGCTTCCTCTCTCTTCATAGGATGTCCACATCCAAACTGCTGCCTGGGAAGAGCCTGTTAGATACCATCCTGGGAGACTCTGAGCTTCCACAGATGGAAGGAAGTGTGTGGGCAGATATAGAGTCAGAGCTTTGACGTGTGCCCTGCCCCTGCCTTCTGGAGAGGACACGGCTCTGGCTCTGCTCTCCCTAGCTTGGGACTAACAGAGATATTGTGTGCCATATTCGGCCACTCTACTCTGCATTCTCCAATAGACTTTGATACTTGGTACAGTCATACCAAGCCCAAAAGACCAATGCAGTGGTTGTTTATCCACATGGAGATTACCCCAAAATTTCTCCATGATCCACAGGGGAATGGGGCAGAAGTTTCCCTCAGGTGGGTGGACCACCTGTGATCCTGCAGCCCTCTTACAAGGGCTTCTGGCTCTGATGTATTTTTATGAAAGAAGGAATAAAAAATTAGTTAAAAAGAAAAATTTTCATGTTTGTCATAACATCCAAAACTCCCAAGAAACATTTTCCTAGAATCTAAAGAAAAAATAAAGTGTAAAAGGTTATAAACCTTTAAACCTGAGTTTGGACTGTAAGGAGGCCAAAAGCTAGCCCGACTGGAGTAGTTGGGAAGCCCTGCAGCCCTCGGAGAAAAGAGCACAAAGCTCTCATTCCTTCTACTGTACCAGAGCTGCCTTCTGACACTGTTTTCGGGAACTTGCCAGCTCATTTTCTAACTTGTTTGTGAGACATCAACAGCCTCAAATTACAGCAGTCTGAACAGCCCAGTAAATATTTACACAAACCTGCTGGTGATGGTTTGAGCTGACATGCGTTACCTTTTGTGTTGGGGGGAGGCTATATTTACAGCCAACCAGCTAATGAACATGATCCCAGCCATGGTTTAATACAGATGGCTCTTTCAGCATTTGCGGCTTTCAAGTTACAGAGAGCACAAACTTCAATAGCCTTCGTTAGAAGGCTCTGTCTCAGCTCTCTCCGTTTTGTTTACAACCAGTCTCTCTTTGTGCAGTCAAGGGTTGACTAATGTTCAGCTGTTTGCAGCCAGCAATGTGGTTGTGTAGGACAGAGCTTGTTTCTTGTCTTTTTTCCTTTATTTTTTCCTTTTTTTTTCTTTCTTTTTCCTTTTGACACTGATGGCTTTTATTTTAAACTTACAATGAATGCAATTTCTGCAACACAGATTCATTTTTCCTTGAGTGACATTTCTCCAGGCTGTCTCACAGGGCTGGAGCCTGGTGTGGAGGGAGTGTGGAAGGGAACAGTAAGCCTTTCCTAGACATGGACTCTGGCTGTGGGGCTCCATGGAGGGCTGGAAGCCATTTCTTTCCAGGGTCATCCCTTAGAGACACATTTTATCAACACCGAGGTCTCACTGGCAGCTCTGGTAGGATTCCAGACTGCCCTAAGGAAGATGACTAAGGAACTTGTCGTTTAAGCAATCAGTATTTACTGTGACAGTGCACTTTTTATATCTTCATTTTTAGCCATAATCTAAACCATTGGCAGAAAATATCTGGTTTTTGAAGTTTTTTGGAGGGTGAGAAAATGAATGAAAGAAATTTAGACTATTATTCTGACAATTTTTTCACATTGGTTGGTTATGATAGAAGCACAGATAACTGTTTTTCTTTATTGTCATCACACTTACAAAACCCCAGACTCTAAGAAATTCACTGATTCAAGACTACTTGTATTTAGTGGGTCAACACTCCCCAGTAGCAGACAGTCTGACAAATGCTCTCTGTTTGAGATGAACTAATTTTAGACCAGACTGTACAATGCCACAGTTTCAAACCTACACTACTCTAAAACTAAATGCAGGTGAGGAATTTTGAATGATGAGGCATAGCTGGCTTTAGAAAGGTTTCTTGTATTGTTCAAGTATCTTATGGGCTACTAGAATCTAATGTGTCAAACAAAATCCCACCAAACCAAAGACAAACTCCGGTTTTCAAGTCACTGCACTCAAATGGAGATCTATCCTGACAGCAGGTCTGACAAGGCACAGAAAATCTGTTTGGTCAAATATCTCTCCTGAGAAAGAACAAAGGTACCAGCATCCTGAAAATATCTGACTTTTGCAAGCTTGGCCTTGGAAGTTCCCTCACAAATCTGGTGAAAATACAATAAAAAGATAGCTCAGAGAGATTTATGGCTGCATATAGCTGATCTGAAATCATTAATAGGAAAGAAGGTAATTTTTCAGGAGAAGAAATGGCCAATTCTCAAATGATGGGCTGCTCTTTACCTCCAAAACAAGAAGCTCTTCCCATTGAAAGCACCACCATTCACTGCTATCATTGAATGAAAACACCTGATATTCCCCAGTGGAGCAGGATCCCATAGCATTGGCAACTGCTCTTGAGTTTTGAAGTAAAGACATGTGAAAAGGCAGATGACAACAACTGGGGTAGGAACTTGATCTCAATCTGCCCTTTCTGATACAGGTCAGGCCTGTTCTTTTAAGTTCCATGCTGGACCAGATTCCACTGTCTATAATGAACGTTTTGCTCCATCCAATCCCTTCCTGGAGTGGTTACACAGAATGAGTGTTACACCTCATGGATGCAGCATCATTTGGTCAAATGCTTTCAGAGAAGAAAAGCCTTGGAAACAACAGAGTTGCTTAGTAGTACTTTGACAAAACATTTGTTACCAGAACACAGTCTGTTAAGAGCTGTTCACAGAATAAGAGAGTTGCTGCCAAATAGCCTAAAACAAAACTTTTAAGGGGGAATTTTTGTTTTTAAATAAACATATTTTGAGTGAGATCTGGAGTTTCAGATTCTGGAAAAAAAGGAAAAAAGGCTGATTAAAATAAAATATTACCAAATGTTGTAAGGAAACTATTTGCCCCAAATAGACCTGGTTATTTTTCCTATCTTTTCTGGCTCGTGAATGTTCAGTTTTATGTTTTAATTTACCTTGGTTAGGAAACACCAGGTCTAGAGATCTGTCGCAGAATAAGAAGCATGTCTTTGGGCCAGTCCTCCTGCAGCTACGTGTGTCTATGTAGAGACTGCCTGCTTCACATTTCCCCTGTCCTTTGTGTGTTGTTTGTCTGCTTTGATTATAAATACTCCAGGATAGGCAACTTATTGCTATGTACATCTGTCAGCCACCTGCCACACTCTTCCTTGCCTCTGGATGTTCTGCCACAACAATAATTATTCAATGCTATGTGAGAATGAAGTATCTCTGAAAGGAAAGTATGCAGTCCTAGGAGATCTATGCTCACGTCTGTTTGCCAAAAGGAATTGGTTCCTGAGGTTGTAGAGGAGACGTTAATTGGGGCTGCTTATCCAAATTTGGGATGGATGCAAGGATATGCTGTGGGAAAGCTTCAAAATATTTCTGAATGATTGCAGCCAATGAGACATTAGTGTAGGTGCTAGGGAGAAAAGAACAAGACTGTGGTGAGGAGGCAGGACTGTGCTAAAAGATGCTCTTTCAGCCTTTTTCTCATTCCACTGTTATTTTCTCTTTTTGGCTGGTGGTGTAGCTGATTGAGAACTTCCCACTTCGATTTTCTGCAGAAATATCCCATTTTGTGAAATCTCTAATTTGCTGACTTTCTCCCACCACTAGGGTTTGTACCAGAGGGTCTATGGGCACTCCATATGAGATAACATTCCTCCCTGAACTCTTCCTGACATGGACTGCTTGTGGGCCACCCAGTCAGGCTACGACATGCATGGGGATTATGTACCTGAGTGTTTATCCAGGCTGTATCCAAACATGTCACTCAGATATATTGATTTTGGAATTACTGAAGAAACTGCTTGTGATCTGGAAAGTCCCCTCTCCGTCTTTGGGAAGAGCCCTGTCTTATCAGGCAAGTAGTTCCCGGCATGAGACCAAGTAGAAATTTCCTGGGTTCAGACTATTCTAATACCTCATTCTAATGACAATACTCTAGTCCTTCATGTGTGTCTGGAAGTGTCTGGAGATCATAAAGAAAAAAATGCATCTCCCTCAAGGACATGTGCAAGGTCCAACCTCAACCAGCATAAGTTTGCTGTGGAAGCCATAAGCCCCTTCTGCTCCTGTTCAATTGTTGCTCCTGAGGGACTGTGACTCAAACTTGCTGCACTGGGGCTATTCTGTTAGCCAGGTCTGGAAAAAGAAAAGTGGAAGAAATCAGAGCATAAAACAGTCCTAAGAGCAGTACTGAACCAGGTGAAAGCCACACAAAAGAAAGCAGGAAGGAAGGACCAGGAAACTGAGTATCACACTTTTTCCATGAACAGAATTAACAGTTTATGCACGGATGTCACTACTACTACTACTACTAATGGTTACAACATTGTTCAGCATATCATAAAAACTTGTGGAGTAATCTAGGGTGGAAGAATACTGCTGAAACTGTAAACCAAAAAAAATCTCTTATAAAATGCATTGACACAAAGATAAAACTCGTGCAAGGATAGAGTGGGCTGTTGATACGTTACACTATAAATAGAGCAGTGTCATTTAAAATTCAGGGATATTTTTGACATTTGATTTTATTATTTCGCATAATCTCCTTCTACAGAATTTGGACAGAACTGCTCCAAATTTTTTATCAACTCTTTAATCCATCTTCATGACCATGTACAAAATAAGCCACTGAAGAAGGAACATACTGAACCACAGTGATGACAATTCTTCTTGGCTGAGCTGAAATGGACAACATGCGTGTCCCAGATGGCTTCAAAAAGAATACATTCTGATTAAGGAGCAGTGGGAACATTTTCCAAGGACATTTGGGTGTCTTTCATAAATTTATAAGGCAGATGCTTCTCCTTAAAAGCATCTGCCTCACAGACCTTTTCTTCTCCCTCTACTCAGATATATAGGGATTAAATGTCTATGAAATGGTGAGTCCATTGGAGTTTCACATACATGCTAAGCCCAGTTGTGCCATGAATGATACCCTTGCTAAAGAGCTTAAAGTGGAGAGGGTTGGCTCCTCACCTCACAGAGGATCTGGGAATGGGACGATGCCAGAAAAGAGTGAGATCTGGTGGGAAGGACTCTCCTGTACTCATACACACTACCTAGAGTCTGTGTATGAACAGAAGAGGGACTGTTTGAAATTCTCCACCACTGTTTCAGGATTGCTGTTTTGCATTATCTTCTGTATTTGATCAGGCTGTGTTCTTGTCTGAGCCACCTAAGCAGCTAACTAGCACCTGAAATGTGTGGGCATTTAACAGCACTGCAGAGTGTCTAGAGAAAGGTCTGCTGTGGAGCCACAAGCACCCTGTTGAGATCAATTCCAGCACACAGACCACAAGGCTGGAGCAGTTCCTCAGGGCTTTCTTGGTACACTGGCCTTGAGGGAACCTTTAAGCAATGATGGAATGCCAAGGCAATCTTACGAAAGTACTTAACTTGTCCACAGCACAGTGCATTTACAGCTGCTGAAAGCACATAAATGTTGCTGTCTCTGTTTTCCTTGGACACATCAACTTTTTATTTTCTGGGGATTTACACTGCAGTGTAATGCAATGCCTTGTGAGCCCTGAAGGATCAGGGTGCAGTGCAGGAGGTGAGAGGGAATAAGCTTGTAGCAATAACCATGGGATAAGCAACTCCGCAACTCCCCATTTTACAGCCCAAAGCAGCACACGCAACTCTTACTGGTGATGGAAAAGTGATGTTTGGGTCCTCTTTTGGGTGCCAGAGCAGTTCTGTTGGGGCAGAACATGCTAAGTGAGGAAATTTCTCATCCCTCGGGGTCCTATCTACAGCCACTCTCACTGGGGTGGCCAAGCAGTGAGAGCACCACAGGAGTCACCATCACAGCACATGTAATTTAACCCCAGGTGTTAGGAACCAAATCACCAAGAGTGCAGGGTCACAGAGCAGATCAGTTTGGAAGATGGGTTAAAGATCTGTTCTGCCCACCAAAGGGGCATTACCTTGCCATTTATGTGCTTCAGCTGAGCAGAGACAGCTCACAGGGCCCATCACTAGCAGTGCAGCATGCAACAGCCTTTCATTTGAAGAATGTGGCTCTGCTTGCTGAGCCTACTGAGGACTCAGTAGGACTCTGGGAACCAAGACTCAGTGAAAACAGCTTCCCGCAGACACAGGCACATTTCTGTGTATTTATGGACACTTAGTGTGGGTCTCGTCTGAGGAAGGACCCAGACTTGCTGTGGCAGGGACACTAAGTGCTTGGCAGAGTGCACTGGAGAGAGGGAAATAGTGTTTGTCAGTGCCCAGCTTCACCCTGGCTGCAGCAATTTAGCAAACATTCCTGGTTTGAACATCAGGCACGCTCACAGAGACTCTTGTACTCTTGGATTTCTCATAGACTGGGAGCATCGACTGTCTCAAAAGAAGAAATTGCTGTAAATATAATAGTCTTTCTGCTCTAAAAGTCACACAGAAAACCATGCAAGCATCTGTATTTAATCTGCACATCAGTCTGACAGACTGATTAAAAAAACCTAAAACATAAAATGAATAACATTGCTTTGCCTGAAGAATATTCATGTGATCAAAGAGAGGATGTTTAAGTCAAGTGCAGGAATCAAATGGTACCAAATTCCAGAGTATAACTAGCAGATTGGGACAATCCAGTCTTACTCCTTCAAGTTCTTTTCTTGTCCTACCACCTATCTAGCAAAAAAAGATGTGCTGTATGAGTGCTTTTTTACTCATAAGAGAGCAAATTTAGCTGTTTGATCCCGACTCAGAGCTACTGGGTTCATTCCCACTTCTGCAGAGACCTCCCCTGTGAGTTTACATGTTCCAGTTGGGTCCTGCAGCTGCTGGAGACAGTGCCCCACCATAGTGCCATGATGTACTTTGGCAAGTCTGTCTTGTTAAGAAGCAAAGGGGCTGGTTATGCCACATGGGTGCTGGTGAAATACTCCCTGTGCCCTGTGGTCCTGTCTCCAGTTTCTCTGTGCTATAGACACAACACAGGTCAGAGGGGTGTTCCTCATAACAAGGTACAACTACACAGGAGTGCAAACTCGTGGCTTCACTCTCAACAGTACTGTGTCTTACATCCAAAAAAGAGATTAATTTATACTTCTGTATCCCAAGGTGGCTCTGAGACTTTTCCTGAGGTGGTTGTTGGATCTGAATGAACTGCTTCTGAATGGTCCATTAAAAATGGACACAGGTACCTATGAAAGCTCCCACTACAAAGTTCTCTAGCCAAGGCTGATGGTTGCTTGTAATGGCTGCCTACAGAATATGGCAAAACTCTTCCCAGAAAAATATTCTTTGCCTTTCCCAGCCTTTCATCCTAGCCTTACTCTTACACATGCATGAATTCCAGTTAGAGGTGAACATTCACCTTTCAAGCTAAGAGGAAGCCCTACTACCAGTGAAAACTGCTGCCTTAAAGATAACAGTGTGTGCTGTTGGTAGGACACCTTGCAGCTGTCTGTGGTGGTGTTTGGTAGATGCAGAAAGCCTGGGGGCACACTCAGCCTGGTGTGACAGCTGGAGGTTACTTTTGTCCTCATGGGCAAAGCAAATGTGTTTTTTCTTTCTTTTTTTTTTTTTCTTTTTTTTTTTTTTTTTTTTTTTTTTTTTTTTTTTTTTATTAAGGTGGGGGGCGCG
>VWZU01008650.1:839679-944367 GCA_013397095.1 Sterrhoptilus dennistouni
GAACTTTTTTTTTTTTTTTTTTTTTTTTTTAATGGGGAGGAGGTCGGGGTGCCTCCTGTAGTTTTTCTTGATAGTTGAATTTTACACACTTGAAGCAAGAAGTCTGTTTATGTTTCAGTTCCACTTCTTACAACTCTATCCCAGAATTATCCCCATTGCCTCACCATGTGCTGTTGTTTCACTGACCCCCTCCAAGTTAAGACAACTTCTGAGGAACTGACCTCAACAAGTGACAGCAAGGAGGTCACTACTTTTCTCTGCTACTTTCAGTCTCACCTCTCCATAAAATACAAAACCTCTGATGTTTTGTTCATCAAAAAAGCAAACTCCTTAGGGCAAGAATAAACTCCTATTCTTTGCATAGCATTGGGCAACACGAGACCAGGGTCACCTGGGACAGTTGTCTGCAACACAACACAAATAATGGAGGTTTCACTACCAGGGCAAGAGGGCAGAGTTTTCCTCTGGGCATTCACGATCTCTGATCTGATGTTGCAGCACCCAGCAAGCAGCTCGAAGCTGTGGACAATGTGATTAATCCAATTCCCTCTGAGGACAAGACTGCTGCCATGGATGATGGGAGCAGGAGTTTGAACTTGCTGAGTTCAGGGGATTCCCTTCCCTTCTTAGATATTTGTCTAGGTGTCAGCAGCAAATTTTTATGAATTGGAAAAGTCCCAAGGCAGCCCAGTTTCCAGCTCCTGCCTTCCCTGAGGCTCAGTGTATGGTGCAGAGAAGGAAGAGGTCACACAGAGGAGAGAGCCATGGGCTGCTGACACACAAAACACTGCAAATTTCCACCCGCCTGGGGCTCGCCAAAGGAACTGCTTGAATCAGGAAGTTGGGCAATGCAGGGAAACACACTTCCCTTCACTCCACACTTCTGAATAGGGTTGTCACAACTCTTTATTGTTTAACTCCTTTGCTTTCTCGCTGCTCTGTCCAAGGCGTCTCTTCCTCTCCAGAAGAGAAATAGCAACATATATGGGAACTGCACAACCTTAAAGCCACCAGAATTGGCTGAATTCAGGAAAATCAGTCATTTCTCTCCTGCAGGATGCAGAGAAATGAGCCCCCAGGTACTGCTCAGGGCCCATCGCACAACAGAAGTGCCGTTCCCAACACATATAAGAGCTACTCACCAGGTACAGTCAAGCCCCTAGTCATTAATAACGAGAGTGAGGTGTTTCATGTCAACTTCAACCATTTGTCCTCCATCTGACCCAGAACTTAAGCAGTACCTTTCCCAACTGTCTGGGGGAGCTGGTATAAAGAAGGGTTTTGTCAGAGCTGCAAAAACCCACATTCAAATTCCTGTGCTGCTGGCTCTGGGGCAAAGTTTCTTTCTTTTAAATTACTATTGACTCGGGTCAGGAGTAATTTAAGAAAAATCAAGGATTTCTTCCTGGGCTTCCCACTAGCACCATCAGCATCATAACCAACCGCAAGCAAGCAAAATGAGAGGCTTCCTCTTCCTCCCTGTCACCACAAGAGTCACAGCATTTCATAGATAGAAGGATAGGGAAATTCTCATCTGAAGGTAATCTACAGATTAGGAAAGACAAGAGGTTGAAAACTGAAAGCTGAACCTGAGCCTTCTTGGTTAGTTGTGCCATATTGGATGTCTCTTCATGGAGGAGTGGAGGACAGCATGCTTCCATTCCTGAAAAAATGGAGAAAACACGGAATAAAAACCAGCAGTAACAATCATTCATTTTCAAGAGCATCAGCTGACAAGGCTTGAAAGTGAACATAGATCTTGTCTGCCTCAAAACTTCTTTGAATCTCTCCTACCCCTCTCTCTCCAGACCTCAGCCCCTGCCCTCCAGAACATCCTGAGCAAACAACTGAGATTTCCTGTGCAGTGAGTCATGAGATGGAGCACAATGGGGAATGCAAAGCAATGGATCAGGAAATGTTTCATGTAAGATGGGGGAAGGAGGGAAGCAGGGCAAAAGTGAATGGAAGGTAGAAAGAAAAGCATCAAGTTATATAGAGAAACTCTGACTCAAGTGGAGATTGAACAGAAGAGCCTGCAAAGAAATAATAACTGAAAGTAATGGAAATGCCTTGGAAGTATTGAAGTGCTGAAATGGAGTGACAGAGGACAGTAGGAGAGCAGTTATACAATGCTGTGAGGTCATTGTAGGCAGAGGACAAAGTTACTCAGAGCAGATGCAGGGTGAGGCTGGACTGTGCAGATGAGCAATGGCCAGGGTAGCAGGGCAGGCAGGCAGAGCTGCTCACTGGATGGAGTGAAGGATCAGGCAGCTTCCTTGGTAGGGAGTTGGCTGAGCAGTCTCCTTTACAAGGAGGCATATTTTTTTGCTTTTAAAAGTAATGATTCCACTTCAGACAACGATGGGTGTTGTCAAAGAAATGTATCAGAACCCCGAGAAACAGAGCTGCATCCAGCAAAGAAGTCAAAGCATGCCATGTGAAGATAGCTCTCCTTTCCCATGTATGTTACACAGCTATTTACACCTGTTCATAAGGGGCAGCATTACTAAGTATTACTAAAATCAAACTGCAGTGTGGTAGCACTTTATGTACATCCCACTTAGCCATTTTGACCTGGCACTGATGACAACCCCACGGGTTCCACAACAGAGGATTAGAAGATCCCTGCTGGTTCCCAAAGCTGAGTCTCTCTAAGCCAAGAGTCCTCCTGATATGTCTGCACATGAGATAGGGGCATTTTGTGTAGTCAGGAAAAGCAATGACCCATTTAACACCACTTGGTGCTGGCCAAGGGAGCAGTGGGCTGGGCAGTGTGCTGTTCTGCCCAGCACTGCTGTCTCACCCTCCCAGCCCACAGCTGCCACACCGTGTGTATCTGTGTGCTTTATCTGCCATCCACAGCAAACTACCTCTGCTTTGCTGAAATCCACCAGCCTAGGGAGGTATTCCAGCTCACCCAGGATGAGGCCTCTGGAGCACTGAGAGGAAGGGCTGTCTTTGTTCCCTATCTGTGTCCTGATTAGTACTCTCTGACCTGACCCCTGACTTGGTCTCAAAATGCAGATGAAGTACAAATAATAGTGTTGCTGGATTGGTTATCAGCAGCTCACTCAGGGATGCACAAAAGTCTTTTAGACTTTGCCCTCTTGTTTTAAAACAAATATGTGCCAAGCAGGGATCACCCTGGGATAACTCCACTGTTGCTGCTACTGTGCTAATGTACAGTGCTGCAATAGAGCCACAGTCACTGCAGCCCCACCATCACACAAAAAATCAATCCCACACAATTTCAGTCTCACCGTGGGAATAAGTGATAGAATAAACCCAAGGAAAAGAACATCTTGGAGAAATTAAAAACAAAAATAGTTAAAGTCCAGAACATCAAGCTTTCCAAATTATCTCTCATTCATATTTCTGCTAAAACACAAATACAAAACTGTAATTTGTTGGATTTTGACAAATTATTTTATTTGTGGACTTGGACTTTTAAATCCAGATTTTCTGCATTTTATTTTAATAACAGGTTTGTACCAAGGTAAATCCATTGACACACAGAGAGCTGCTGTCAGGACAGCTGAAATAGTCACCACGTCCTCCTGGATCACCCAAGGTGGTGCTCACTTTTGTATCCAGGCAGTGACCCAGCAGGAATCAGAAAGTGTGTAAAGCTAGAGCTGCAGCCAATGAGGCTGGCAATAAGAGGCAAACAACCCCAACTCACCCACCTTTGCCTTTTTTCCAGCACTGGGACTGTATTCTAACTGCCCTCAGGGCAATGGGCTATTCCTCAGCAAGCCTCCACTCAGGCCCCACTGGGAGTTTGCAACCTTCTCTGCAAAGACCTGATTCCCTCCCTTCTCTTTGGAGAGTGTGGACTTTCCACAAGGCCAAAACAGAGAAAAAGGGGAGAAGAGTCCAAGCAGGACTACGCTTAAGTGATAAATCTGGCTCCATATTGCTCCAAGTGAAGGTATTTGGAGTTAGGAGGTTTGTGGTTCAAGGAACTGTGTGGTTCAAGCCCATGTCTAATTCCTTTAAAAATACGTGACACAACCCTATGAGTCTTTCATGCTATACACCACTCTCGGAGCTTTCTTTAATGGCTTTTCTTTCCTGCTCACAGCTCCCTCTCATCTCTGCAGCTTTTCACTGTGCAGTGCCAGAGCCATAAAGATCGTACTATAAAGGGGCCCCCCAGCCTTTATCTTGCATATCACGACATCATGATTCAAATGTTACAGCGCTGCAACACAAATGTAACATCAATGTACATCCCATAACAGGCCCTAATCCGTCCCAGATTTGGTTCAGGGCTCACTTGCTCAGATCTCCTTGGACCACACATCGTGTGCCACTGTTTGTGTTCAGCATAAACGAAGCATCAGTGTGGAAATCTCATCAGCACAACAACAGTATGGTCAGATCAATAGGAGCTAGCAGGAAGCCACTCTGTATCTTTCCAGAAGACTTGCCAATGAGAATGTTTTATGCTCATGGTGCCTTCCTCAGAGACACTGGAGCTCCAGTTTGCAAAGGCATTGGCTACACCCACCCAGGGCAGCCCAAGTGCTGGGAGTAGGAGTTGTATTCCCAGACATCACCAAGGGATGCATGGAATGGCCAGGTCATGAGAGAGCTCACAGCCTAGGCCTGAGCTGATTCTACTGCTGCTTCAGCCACCTGAGAGCCCAGAGCTGGAGTAATCCCTGGAGAGCAGCAGCAGGAACTTCAGGGCCCAGCACCACTTTGCCAGGAATGTGGCAGGCATCCTCCATTCATCTGCCACATGAAACCCTTTTCCAGTTTGCTGCTAAACCATCCTTTTGACAGGAGTGAGCTGTGAGCCATTCCCAGGTGAATCCTTTCTTGTCCTTACCTCCACTTTGTTGATCACAGGGAAACCAATAACTGTCAGCACATCCTCTCCTGCATTCTCAGGCATTGTTCATTTTATTAGGAGAAAAACTCGTTCTGTGAAAAATATTGCGAAGACAATATGAACATCAGGTCTATATTAATATTTACATCAATGAATATTACAGAGCAAAGAAACAAAATTAAAAAACAACAAGCCCTCCATCTTGATCACAGCTGCTGTGCAAGCCACTCAGCAGTGCTGGAAACCTTCCTCCCATCCAAGTATTGATCGCTGGAAACATTCCCTGCTCATGACATTCATTGAAAAGGCAAATGCTTTGAAAATACAATAGAGTGAACAATTTTTCTTTCTTTGCTTCATCCTCCTTTTGGACTAAATGGAGTTTGACAGATTTTTTTTTTAAATTAAATATCAAGTCTACAGTATAGCTATGTGTTGCAATATGTGGTTATACATTTGTCCTGTCCTGCACATTTAGTGCTTGGGTAACACTCAATATCACTAAAATTAATGCAGAGCAACCACATTATTCTCCTGTGGCTTCAAGATGACCCTGTATGTGCTTTGCCCATCTAATAAGAGAAACAAACCATGTGTTTTATCAAAAACATGCTGAATTGGGGAGGCTTACGTTATTGTTAGGAGTGAGAAATTTTGTTGTGGAAATACAGCCTGGAGACCTTCATCCCCTACTGGTAGTTCCTATCCTATGCACTTGCATAACTTCTTGTCTCAAAACATTGCGTGATTCCAAAGGCTCTGAAAGCTTTGGGACAAACACCGACTGGCTAATGTTGGTTTTGCAAACATCATGAAAAGCTGGCTGGTTTTCACACAAAACTGGATAAAACAAACTAAGTTTACCTGATGTCAGATATTCTCAGAATAACTACATTTTATTCAAAGTGTAGTTGTTCATGTGGTAAGTTGACTGTCTGTGTTTAAACATGAGGTTCACTTGTAAACAATGCAGAGTGAGATCCCCAAAATGAATGATCACACGTGTTGGTGGACAACACTTTGGGCATGGGATGCCAGAGTGGGAGAACTCTGTCCTTATGGACAAAAAGCCATGACATCCCTCAATGTATCCATCAGGTACTATTGCCTGGGACACTGCACAAGGAGAACTGCCTGCTGCATTGGCAATAAGAGCTGAAAAGAGTGTTTGTGGGCCACCAGGAACATCTGGTGTGTCAATTAGCATCAGCATTTGGGCTTGCTGAATATTACTGTGTGTATGCAATTGCCTGTGGAGAAGGAAGAAAGCCAAATGTTCATGGTTAATTCCACCTGCTGGAATTACCTTTCACATTGTTGTGTCTTTCACATTTGTTACCTCTTTTGCAGCTTTAGGTCCTCTTGTTTATGACTTGGTTTCCTAAAGAAATTTAAATTCCTAACCTCTTTGGAACAGAAATTTTGGGGATTGGGGATTCATCAAGATACCATATCTTGCTAATGAAGGTTAATCTGACCAATTTGACCATCTAGATGCAGAAATTTCAGCTCCCTTGTTCTCTCTCCCACACATGTAGAAGAGAAGTAGATTTGGAGACAGGTTGGTCAGCTCGAGTGAGGGCCAAGGCCACCAGCTCCAGGGTAAGTGTAACCTTTGGTGTGATCCATTCAATCAGAGCCCTTGACCAGGGCATGCCTCAGTCCAAGAGATGGAAGTTTCTGGTTAAGAAACACTGAAGCTCTCTCCACTGCTATTCTCCAAAGGAAAGCACCTCTGCTCATTCTTTCAGATATGGGGTTTTGATACACCCCAACGTAGATGAAAAGCATGTATAGGAAATTAGATATATTATATCCTTTGAGTGTTTTAAGTTCTCTTACCAATTTTAAGTTCTACTGTCCTCCTTTTCCCTCTAGCAGGAGGATTAATCTTTCTTCCTGCAACCCTGTGAGGACCAGCACTCATTTTCCAAAACTATACCTCAGCCCCAGTTGGGCTTTAACAGCTATCTAAGTAATTGGGACACCAGTTTTCTAGCTCAAAAATAATTATTTGGTGCTGTACAAAAATTAAAAGTTTCAATTTTCTGAGAAAATTAAAGAAAATAGACAACGCTGTCTTTAGGCTATGGGCAATGTGGATAGCCTATTGAATGTTATGGAAACTCTTTAAAGGAAAGCATTGTTTCCAACTGAAAACTCAAAAAAGATCATAGGGAATTTTCTTCTCTAAAAGCTAGAGTCTTCTCTGAAAAACTAGCAGATTAATTGAATTCAAGTTTAGAAATAGCTCCAGACCCTACCTCCCAGCACAACTGCCTCTGTGGCTATTTTCTTGCCATCTGAAATCTTCTGCCACCTCTAGATCTAGATCATACAATCCCCACCCTGAGAATGCATTTGAGGGGGGTTGCATTATCAGGGTAGAGATATACACGTGTTTTGCTGTAGGTCGCTCCCCAGCTCTGTGATTTGCTGCTTGTATCCACACCCCAGTTTTCTACAAGGACTCCCAAGATGGCCCTGCTGTTGTGGACAGGGAAACTCCTGGTCTCATCCATGCCACAATTTTGGTTTGCCATCCCATTTGTCCGTGGGGGTGGGTCTGCACGAGCCAGACACAGGGAGTAGACACAGAGCAGGTATGGAGCAGGTATAGGTTCTGCAGTCCTGTGAATGCTGAAGGTCTGTCTTGTGTTTCTCAAGCCCTCATGCCAGAGAAAAGGGCCATCTGTGGATTTTGGCACATACTGAGTTCAGGCCTTGATTCCTTTCTACATGGAGGTTTTTATCTAACCCAGAGCAATAAATAACTGTCAGATTAAGCATGGCCATGCAAATGTTACTGTACTCAAATTGTAAAAGCTCCCTTTTATGTGGGTGCCCTCTGAAACAAGGTGACCCTTCCCAGCCCTCAGCTATGCTCAGCCCTTCTCTAATCACCCTGTTTTGGATGCACAGCTTGCTGTGAAAGACAAATGACAGGAGCTATTAAACTGTCTTGTTGTGAGTGTGCCCAGCTGTAATATTGCAATTACAGACAGGCCAGCAGTTTGCTGAGGACTAAGGGCTGGGCAAGAATGGCTGGTCTCTAGTAGCACTGCATACCTGGCACCTGCAGGTCAGCCCAGACCACCTTCCAAACAGATCTGCCAGGGCTGTGCAGGTGTACAAGCCAGGGCTGGCCAGTGCTCATGCCATGCCAGGACGGAGGGAAGCCATGGGAAGCGCCAGGAGGCCCCCACGACTGGAACACATCTTCATTCATGGAGCTGAGTCACGGTGTAGCTGATGGGCAGAGGTGGGGAGAGTCCACAACCCCCCTCACCCACTGCAGCTCCCTCACTGCCCTGGCAGGGTTTGGGCATGACCTGCATTCTGGAAAGCCAGGATTAGTCAAGCAGGCAGGAGACATAGAGGAGCATTTCAGCGACATCTGAATGTTTTGTGAGGTGGCCACTGCCCTGTGAGGGCAGCTTGCACTGTGACTGCACCACTCTGCACGCCGTGCAGCATGGAGTCAGTGCTTCAATAGACACCCAGGAATGCCCAGGGGCACCCAGGGGGATCCAGGGGCGTGTCCAGGCTGGTTGGTGAGGCTTCCAAAGGTATCAGGATGCCTAGTCTCCATTAGAACTCTTTCTGCCATTTCTGAAAGGTTCGTCTTTCTGTAAAGGAGGCTTTCTGTATCAGCAAGGTATTAGCAGGGATTCTTGAGCGAGAATAAATAAATGCTGCCAGGAATTGTAAATTAAAAGTGATAATTGGAAGAGCTATATTGGAGCGTATTTGCCACGTACCCACTTGCTCACCTGCTCTTCATTAACACAGCTCAACATCCTAGATTCAGTTTGGAAAAAAAAAAAAAGCTTTTTTCAGTTAGGAAAAAAAAAAATTAAATGCTTTTTAATCTCCACTCCCAGCCCTCCTTCCTGCTACTTGGATGCTAATCAGGATGAAGCTGAAATAAACCAAGAGCGGCCACTGTGGCAGGCATATGCCTCACTCGTGGGCACACTGAACAACATGCTCTCCTTGAACCACATCCCACTGAGCCCTAAGAGCACCCTAACCACACCTGAGCCCCTTCTGCTGCTTCAGCCAGTGCTGGGTGACTCCGGGGGCTGCAGCCGCTGTGTGCAGCACACAGGGTGCATTCATCTTGGGTTCACCACAGGGACTCATATATTTAATCTGAGGGAGTCCTTGGCCTCGGGCAGTCAGGAGTGTCAAGGTTGCTGCTGCCACAGAGATGGATGCAGGTGAGCAATCTGCCTGATGGGGCTGAATAAATAAATTAATGGGAATCTAGTGTCCATAAAATAAGGGGAAATAAAAAATAGGTTAGCTTTTACAAAGGTCACAGTTTTGAGAGAAGGCAGTCTCCAGAACAGCTGCATGGAACATAGCAAGCACTCAATAGGGTTTGGAAAAGAAATGAACTGAATGATTTCTTCCCCACTGTAAATTGAATTGTTACAAATCTGAATGTGGCAAATCTTTCCATGATACAGAACTATTGCACTGTAGTTCACAGGGTTGCACAGGCATTGACCACTAGCAGATTTCATTTGTAAACTACTTGAAGGCAGAATTTAACAACTACATTTATTTATTTATACACCAAATGACAATTGCCTTTTGCCTGGCTTTTCTGCAGAAAACAATTTGATATTTAAAAAAAAAAGCAATACATCTTATTTCTTTAGACAAGGGACTGTTTATAGACATAATGAAAGAGAAAATGTGAATGAAAACAGATGGGTAGATATCAGCAAAAGATAATAGCAGGGATTAAAGATGAAAACTATGAAAAATATTAATTAGATAATTTCCTCAACAAAAGACATCAAACTGTACCAATATGGGGAGTGTATGGTGGTAATGACTTGCATTGTGATACGATCACAGTGTCCCAATAAGGGATTAGGGCTTCACTGTGTCAGTGCTGAAAAAGCCTATCTTTGTGAGGCAGCTTCAGATCTCCTAATGAAAGGAGCTACATAGTGATAAATGGCATTATGTGCTTGCAAGGTTATTGTTACCTCAAGGTCACTGTTGTCACTTCCCTCTCCTTATCCTCATGAAAGCCAATGCTATTAAAACTCAATCACAGTAATAGGGAGGGAGCTTGCTAACACACAAGATGCATGTTAGAGACCCTTTGCTGGGGTAAAGCCAGGATTGCAAATTTAACTTTATACAATGTTGAGTGTGAACACCACGGCAACGACACACCCATAGATTCCCTTGAAAATTTGCCACTGGATGGGTGCACGTTTCACACCTGCATCAGAGTATTTTGAAGACATTTTCCTCCCAGAGATGCCATGCCAGCCGTGCTGATGTCCATATGCTCTTGCTCTCTAGCCAGCAGGTCACGGGGGCTTTGTGCTGTCCCCAGCCCCATGAGCCACTCAGGGGTGAGTACATCTTCAGGGCAGCTGTTCTGGCAGTGTGAGTCCCTGGCACCTTATCAGGTGCACAAGGATGCTCAGTGGTTCAGTCAGTCCAGTGCTAAAGCCCAGGTGGATTCAACAGACACACTCCTGTTAGATGTCTCCTCACTGGACTGCCAGCATGTTCCTCTGATTCTCCTTTTCTGTTAAGAAAACTTCCATCTCCTGTTTTCATGGGTGATCCCATCCACATTTAACCATTTCCTGAGACATAGGGGTCAGATCCTGTTACAGTTACACCAGGCTGGGTAGTGCTGGAACAAACAGAGTACAGAGGGAATCCTGCAGCTCAAGGCTGGAGGACGACTGAATTCTGTCTGGAATGAAAGCATTGAGAGCTTTAAAAAAAAATTGCAACTAATTAAAATTTAAAATTAGTTGACAATTTGACAGATACTGACACATGGATCTCAAAGCAGGAAGTTATTTTCAGTCATTTGTGTGTCTGAATGCAGGGGCTGCTTCTCCATGCAATGTGCTAACTAGAAAACCTGATTAATTGAATGTTGGCAATTGAGTCTGGAAAATAAAGGCATTTATCAACTAACCTCAAGTATTTATTGTTGCACAAATACAAAGGCAATACAAAGACTGCCATGTATTACTGATCAATATTATAGTCATACTTTTTTTCTGAGATGAATGACAAAATGCTTTTTATCATAACCTGCTTATGCTATCACAACAAGCAGTTTGGAGCAGTGAGACATGTTTTGTTGGAATTAAGAAGTTGTAAAATTGCATAATATAAAGATCAGAAGCTGTGAACTAAATTTGCATTCATGAAAATGTAAGCTGCTGACTGAAATCAGGTGAGAATTTGGTTCACTAGAACCAGTTGGACAGAGGAGA
Source organism: Sterrhoptilus dennistouni (assembly GCA_013397095.1). NCBI lineage: Eukaryota > Metazoa > Chordata > Aves > Passeriformes > Zosteropidae > Sterrhoptilus > Sterrhoptilus dennistouni. Next base: position 850,792 of record VWZU01008650.1, read on the forward strand.
AATGGTTGCCCAGGATTTGCTCTGCAAGTGAGTGTTAACAACTTGCACACATCTCAAATCCTTGCCATGTGGTAGCCCATTCTTGTGCAAAGGGAGCCTGTGTTGGGGACCTTTACAGGTTTTAGGAAGTTGAGCTGTCTCAGATGAACACTGCTCTGGACTCCTCCATGGCATCAATTACTATTGTGACTCTGCAATTTTGAAGGGAGAAGAACTCCAGGTGTCTAGATGCTCCCAAGTGATTCAGCACAACCTTTCCAGAGCAAAGGATGCTTACAAGCTTGGAATGAACCAAAGCACACTCAGGTAAGGGGATGAGAGCTGCAGTGTTTTGCCAAGGTCAACTCCAAATCTAGTGACCCTTGCCTTCCCATCACAAGAATCATGCATGCAATAAAACAGAATCTCAAATCCCGTGTCTGGTCTCATTCCCTTAGCTCTGTTTCCAGTGATGGCTGTTCAGAACCTGAAAAGATTTTGTTGCATATTTTCAGAAAAGAAAGCAAATAGCAGTCTTCAATTTTCCCTATGTCAGAAAAAGCAAAAAGGTATTTTAATGACCATTGATAACTTAAAGTCTTGAGGTAGTCTTTGTGCCATTAAACAAATGGATGCAGTGATAAGCAGAACATATTACATTAAAAACACATCACCTGCAACTCTCCTTCAGAGATTCACCCTATCAATACCCAAGCATTAAAGATTTCACAAAGAGAAGGTTGTATATATCATATTTAATACACTGCAGCAAATGGGTATAGCAGAAAAGAAAAGGCAAGACAGATCTGTAGCTGTGTTTGTGGCCAGATTTCAAATAATCTCTGCAGATAAGGTTTCATGGCACCATCTCTTCTGCCTACATGAGAGAGGAAAAGTGTGTTTAAAAAATGAAAATCAAATTTATTGAGGACCACTGGACCTTTAGGTGAACACGTAACATACATCAGAATACTTAATATTCAAAATTATTTGCATCATAATAGCAGAATTTATGAGTGATACATTCAGCTGTCAGTGTGCATAAACCGGTATTGATTAAAATAATACCTAAAATTCACTATGGAGGTGCAGTCTTACCCCTGGGGATTAATAACCATTTGAGAGGTGTGGATGGCTCAAGGTGCAGTCAAGGACCATTAACCCCACATTGTCATTAATACCCAGAAAATGTTCTGTACCATGGTCATTATCGCTGTTATAAATTCTAAAAGAAAAATTACATAGATGTATGGATTTTTTTGTTATAGCTGATGCAGATGTAATTGGTGTGTACAAAGCATGACTCAAGCATTAAGACTGCTCAGGAGTCTCCCAGGCTTGCCTGAACCATTTCTCAGCATTTCGCTTCGCCTTTAATTAACTGCACTCTTCAGCCTCATTTCTTTATTTGTGCCATGCCCAAGTGGAAAGAGCATTTCTTAACAGTAACTAACATCTAAAATAATTTCTTACAACATTGAAGGTGAGATGCATTTTCAATATCCTTTTGAAAGAAAACTCTGTTGAGAATTCCTTAGTTTATCCCTTTTCAGATGCCCAGGTCTCAATTCCAAAAACATTCTGTTTGCCTCACATCACAGAGAGGTGCATATTTTGCTAGCAGGAAGGATAGGGTAGTCACAGCCTGTTAGCAAAATATACACCTCTATAACAGGGAAGGCTAAATTTAAGAAATAACGGATGTTTTTTTACAAGGCAGGATATAAGCAAACAAACACAAAAATGGTTCAAAACCAACTAGAAATATGAAAGAGGATGTAACAGATTCCACAGCATTCTTGGCAGATTATCCCAGGAGAAAATATGAAGTTTATATATACATAGAGCTGTGTGCATGTCTGTGTTAGTGGTTAAATTTCATGTGGAAGACATTCAGTGTATGTACAGAAATAATATTCTATGAAGATGATCTTAGTAACTGCATAGTTGGAGCTTGCTTCAGATTTTAGACAAATCAGCATTCAAAGATCTTTGTTAGAGAAGCAAAGAAATACTAACTGATGCCAATAAAACCCCACCATTTATTGCTGAATTAAATTTGAGGTTCTACAAGGTATTACCTAATTTATGTATTAACCTCTAACTAAGGTATGCACATCAAAGGATTTTACTTGTTTTTTAAAGATCAGGGCACATCTCTAATATTTACATGTAATATTTCAAGTTTAGTTTACCACAAGAGAGGAACTGAATGCTTTACTTGGGACCATGTGCACACATCAGAGGGATGCCCCATGACGTTTGCAGTGGGAGAGAGGCAGGTATTCATCATAAATGTCTGCCCATCCTGCTTGCCTAGCTGTTTACACTTGCATTATTGTGAGCAGCTGGAAAAGACTGCTGCTCTCCTGAATCAAGTGCCTGACTTCCCTTGGTGCTTCACTGCTCAAAAAAAAATATTAACAGTCCTTTGTCAAATTAGAAGGGAACACCAAGGGAGAAAAGAGAACTACTATTCAAGGGGCTGCTCTGGGATGCCACCCATTCCTTCAGACAGTGAGATATCAGACATGGAACACATGTTAAAATTTTCAATAACCACAGATTTGGGAGGGTCTTCAATGTGTTGCAGGATTGAAAATTAAATGGAAAAAAAACCAAAAAAAAACCAAAAACAAAAACAAAAAACAAACAAACAAACAAAATTTAAAAAACCACAGCATGGGCTCCATCACCTGATTGTCACCAAGGTCAAAGCCAAGTGCCATGCTGAAGGGGAAAGGGAAGTCCCAACTTGCCCAGCAGCAGTGCTGGGGGCAGGTAGCCACCCACAAGCTAAACATGAGCTGAGAGGAAGGTGGTACCACAAGGATGGGTCTTGTGTCTATGACACAGGGTATGATTGTTGTCACCTGCCACCTGGCACAGGGCAGGCCACAGATGGAGGAATGACACTTAGTGGAAGGTGGAGGCAAAGTGGAAGGAATCCAGAGGAACAGCAAGATAGGAAGGTAAAAATTTGGCAAACACAACCTATTGGGTATCAAAAGAATTGAGTCTGTTTTGTCCAAATCACCATCTTCTGGTATGCAGAAAGTTGTTCACAGCAGACAGTGGTGTGCTGTTCACCTGCTCCAGTGAGGCAGTACAAGAAGAAACTGGCTCAGTTTGCAACCTAGGCTCAGATTTAGGAAAACTTTTTAATGATATGTCTATACAAGGCTACTTGGACTTTTAACCTTCTGCACTGATATATTTTCTAAACAATAAGAGATCACCTCCTGTCAAGACCAACTTTCCTTTGGACTCTACCCCTAGCAGGGAGGAGGACTCCAAAGCTTCTCAGAATCCTCTCAGTCTTGCTGCCCCTCAGCTCCCTGACTCCATGACAGTAAACCCAAAAGCTCCTTTTCAAGAGTGACAGATGCAGACTGTATCAGGGTGAGTCTGCTAGATGCAAGCTATAAACAAAGGTAGGGATGAGAATCAGCCACTATCAAGTACTGTCAAAAAATGTTCTAAGCTTTAACAGACATGCCTGACTCATAACTGTCCTTCCCTCTAAGCTTGACCTCAGTCTGTATGGCTACATGAAATACTGTAGATTAAGTGGTTGCAAATCCATCCTAGTCAGCAGTAAAGGAAATGCTACAAATCAGCCATGTTCACTCAGTTTATCTCTGCTGACATTGAGGTAAAAAAACAGGTGCCTAGTTTGTACCCCATGGTCTGAAGCAGAGAGGAACTGTTTCTTGAAGATAAGTTTCAGTACTAATGTGATTCAACGTGAGTTTGTAATTGCCAAAATGCTTTTCTTCACAGCCCATATTTGTAGGCCTAGAAATCTGAGTTTTTTCTAGGAACTTTCCATTTTGTGCCACTTTCCTTTTACCTTAAATACTATGTTTGATATGGTAGTGATGGTGCAGCTGAAACTAATATTGCAGTGAATAAATGAGTAATTCATCTACAGTAGTTGCCAGTTTTATTTACGCAAGTATCATTTTCATGAAATTGTAACAAATATACATGTTGTGCGGTCCAGCTACCATGTGTCTGCTTCATTTTCAGTACACCATATTCGAGAGCTTGGGCTAACATACCTTGGGGTCTGACAGCAAATTGCCCTCTTCTTGTTAAATACCACAAGACTGTTTGGCATCCAAGAGGGCAGCCTTCTCAGTAGGTTTTAGATGAGGGCTGCCTTTCAAAAAAAAAAAAAAAAAAATCTGACCCTCCAAAAGCAAAGAGAAGTGTTGGTATCCAAGAAACTTAGAACGTGGATATGCAATTAATTTAACATGTATCTTAAGCATATGTCGTGGGAATAACTAATCCATCATTTTTAATGGCCTGTTTTCCCCCATGATTGGAATTCAGTTACTTTCTCTGTATCTAAGATCTTGTGGCATTAAAAAAATCCTACACTCTGCCTCAAAAGTATGCAGTTTTTATTCTTGTATTAACATATATTTCCTTGGGAAATACAGTACTGAGACGAGGCACTTGTTACCCAGCACATGACAGGAACAGAAATTGAACAGCTGCCTGATGATCAGGTGAAAAGCAGAGATATGTAGGTGACAAAAATGTTCCAGATTCAAGCCCTGCCTGAAAGCAACACAACAAAGCCCTTCTGTAGCTGAGATTTAACAGTTCACAGAGGAATAATAAATGCCTTACTCACCCTATCAGTCTCTGAGCCAGGTAAGGACAGAGTTATGAGATCCCATCTCATTTACTTAAGTGCTTCTGTCACCATTTGAGCCCTGCTGCAGCTGGGAGCAACCACGCAAGCCTGACAACGAGCCACAACGCTCCTGCCCTGCAGAGTCTGTGGCAGGGCGAGGCAGGCAGCCTCACACCCGCACCCCTGCCTGTGGGATCAGTCAGAGACCTAGAGGAGACATCAGGAGCATCCTGTCTGACTCTCAGGATGCAGTCTGGGCTGCATGAATTGAAAGAAAAAATGTAAAATAAAACAGCTGGTGCCCCTAGCTGAAGGTAATCCCTGAGCAGAGATCCACAGCTCTGGCCCTGGGAAAGCACCATTGAACTCTCCCAAATGACTGTCCCTCTTCAATTCAAATACCAGGTTTTCATTCAGCAAAGTTCTCACACAGTTGGACCTTGAGTTATTTGGTTGGGTTATTTGCCTGAAAGGAATAATCTTGCATTTTCTAACAGTTGTGATTTCTCTGCTTCATTGATTAAAACATCTCTTTTCCGCTATTTTCTCTCCAGCCACACACCCCACCCCCACTAATTAAATAGCTCCAACCCTCACAGCCGTGAGACTTCAATGGCTCAATAACATCCTGAGTCAATGTGTTGCAAAGCTGCTTTTTAATTCATTCTTCATGCAAATGATATACAATTAGACCTGGGTAATCTGCATTCCTTCTGAAAATGCTATTGTTAATAGGATTTAAGAAAAAAAAAACCCTTCAGCTTAACAAATCAATGGCACATACAGGCTATCAGATCAGTTACTCCTTAAACCTTTTGGATGGCCAGACATATGGGGCAAGCAAGCAATGATTATAACAAGGCCTTGCAAGGGTACTTTGTGGTGCTTGGGATGTGTGACTTCAGAAGCTTTCCATTCTATTTTTTCTCTCAGCATGGCTTGCCGACTCAGGTCAGGAAAGGGGAAGGAGGATCCCAGAGGAAAAGGTCAGACCTTTAGGACATTCATTAGGGATTGCCAAGGGCTGGGGTTTCCTCAAAGCTTTCTTTCTAAATTGAGCTGGATTTTTCAATAAGGCCCCAGCCCTTAGGATGGCTTTTTACCTGTTAACAAAGAGACAGAGGAAAGACAGAGGGGAAAAAAGCATCCCCTGTTCAGGCATGCCAGGCTGTTGTGGAGGGCTGCTGTGTTCTGTCTTGCAAGGAAAATTCTGGATGCGCTGACAAACGTTTCCAAGTTTCACTTCCAGTTCAGGTATCCCAATAAATCTCTCAAAAGAGAAAATGTTTAATGTTTTTCTTCTAAAGCTTGACCCAAGGTAAAAAACAGTGTCCAGGACTCCCAAGCATAGTCTCTGCCTTTCTCAACAGGTGGTGGAGGACTGCATGGTCTTTCCTTGCAGTTAAGGTACATGGGGAAGAGCTATGCCTATTACCTGTGAGAAAAGATGACCCCAGTGGTCTCACAACCCTTCAGTAGCTTGCAAAGGAGGAGGGTTGGGCAAGGACTGCCAAAGTGGGAAGGATCCTGGGACTGGAGTGAGTTCATTCTCACATAAATATTCTTGCCTTTCACTTCAACATTGGAGTCCCCATTGTTTGTGCACTGTGTCACATCAATAAAGCTGAGGAATTAAAAGTTCTCCATCCACAGGGCATGAGCTAAGCAAGGTACACAGACCTTCTCCATGGTGAATCTCTACTTTCATTCAGCTTTGGCCCCCCAGTCAATAAGGGACACCAACTGTGATGAGGGCCCCAGTCCATCTGGAACTATTCATTTGGGTCACCAGATTATATGGACTTTCAATCCCTGCCAAATTTGTCCTGATTTGCACAAGGGACCAGACGCAAAAAGGCTCTGTATCCCAAGACAAATCCTCTGTTGTCACATCCATACCAGATACACTCACAGGCATCTCACACTGGGATATCACAACCTTCTGCAGACAGAAAATATTATCCTTCATTATGCATATACCTTCCAGTACAAACACAACAATGACTGATGTGCCTTGACAGCTCTCCTCTCTTTCCTTCTCCCCTGATGCACTGCTGAGCAATGAAAAGCAGGCTCTCAGGGAAAAGTTTGCATGAGAAGTGATAACATGAGAATATGTCAGCATTCCTGGAAAGCATTCGGGCAGCGTCAGTCAACAGAACTGCCTGAAGGCTTAAAAAAGGCATGGAGCTCTTCTTAGACCTCACAGCCTAGCAACTGCATCTCACTCTCACCAAGACTCTTTGGCCTTGCAGGAATCAGCTCTTTTTCCAGCCGGGAGGTATGCAGGACAGCAGGAGTAATAGGGTGCCATTTTTCATTAATTGAATAGGAAAATGCTTGGCTTTTTTTTTTTTTTTTTAAGAACCTTGTGCCACTAGCACCACAGGCAGGCCCCACACACTCACCCTTACCCAGAGCCCACAAGGTTGCTTGTCTTAGTCCTCTCAGCCTGGAAACTGTATAAACTAAATGAACAGGACAAAAGGACAGGCAGAAGACATACAGTGGTGGGTTTAATGGCAGCTCCAGTGAGAGCTTCATCATTTTAACCACACCACATTAATTCTCAGTAGACCTCAAGGCTTCCTCTCTACTCCCTGCCATCCCTTTGCTCAATGTCCCTCTTCCTTTCACTGTCCATATTTGCAATAAATGCATGGTACATCCCCACAGAGTGGCTGCAGTGTCCTGGCAGCTGTTCTGAAGTGAGCAGTGGAGGATCCATGATGCCCTCAGGCAAAGCATCTGGCACGACAACGTCCACTAGTGCAACTCACCCGGGCCTTCTGCCACTGTGTTGTAAAGAAGGAATCATAGCCAAATCATGATGAGCAGGATCTGTGAGCCCCAGTGTCCTGTTTGCACGTGGCTCTGCACTCTCCTTTGGAGTCAGAAGAATGCTAATGACAGCTGTACTGAAGCAGATCGTTATGATAACTCGTCCTCTCCTGATCACAGAGGGTCTGCTCTAATTAAAAATACTAAGTGTAAACCCCAAGCAATTCCTCTAAAACCAACTGAATAACCCCAACCTTCCCTGGTGAAAATGGCTGCAGGTTTTGGCCCCAAAGTCCCTTTTTGTTCTTCCTGTTGCAGCCACAAGGCAGATCTTCCAGAACTTTGAAGATTGAAACAAAATAATGATGTCCAAGACATATTAAAAGGGCCAAACTCTAAGCTGCACTAAAGCAGAGCTCTGTGGGCTGGGTCTTTGCAGCCCAGAGATTACTCAGGTTATGTAGGTGATCGTACTCCCCTGGGACACTGTAAGATAGACCAGCATTTTTCATTTCATGGCACTTCTCTCTCCCACTGCTCCAGCTCAGGAAGACACCTGTTTCCTTTATTCAAACTCCTGTTGCAGGGCTCTGTGTTTGAACAGCAGCAAGAGGGACCTCAGCTCATCACATCACCATAGCCAGTGAGAAGTGTGGTCTAGCAGGGGAAAGGAAGGGAAGGGAAGGGAAGGGAAGGGAAGGGAAGGGAAGGGAACTCATTCAAATGAGTTACATCACCAAAGCAGAAGAGAAAAATACGTAAATAATAATCAATATGGTTATCTGTTCATCAAAAACTGTTCAGATATAAGGGGCCTCTATTTCACAAACTGTTCTAATTATCCCAGGTCCTTATACTAGGCCTCAGTATCCCACAAAAAAAAGTTTTCTTCTAGTTGTGGTTATTTATGCAATAAATATGTTTAAGGTCCTTTTCCCCTTTTACATCCTCCTGCACTCACCTTCCCTGGCTTGTGCCCATTTCTATTTCTTCTCTTTTTTCCTTATGATCATGTTACTTTCAAAAATCTCCATTTTCTTGTAGTTAAGGCAACTGCTCTTGTAAATAGCAGCCTCAAGTGTGGATGTTGCACTGAAAGTCTGACATAGTATTTCAGCAACTCTAGCCAGTTCTATCTGTGTTTTCAGTAGGAAAAGACATCTTTATTGTCCTCATACAAGATTCTGAATAAAAACCATAAAAAAATCAGAAATTAACCTACCTTATGAACATTTACCTCTTTACCTCTGCTTCTATGCAGGAGTCTTCAGAACAAAAAATTTTAAAATCTCAACGAAGCAAAAAACTTTGCCACCTTGGAAAGCTGGCATTTGTTTTATAGGTCCCAGTTCACTTACCCTTCTTCTTGCATTCTTTTCCTGAGGCTGGACTGCCCGATGTGACAAAGGTGATATTTATGGCATCACAGGGTGGTTCAGTGATCCACTGGTCCTCCTGCAAGTTCTAGGCAATCTTTTCAGTTCCATGCTCTGCTCTTCATTCATCCATTACCTGCATCACTCATGTTCATGAAACTTACTGATCTCCAAGGGATTCTTTTCTTCTGCTGGAAGATCTGGCACCAGTTGTGACAAAATAGATTACAAGCTAAAGGGTGGGAGGCCTAGAAATAGATCATTAGAGGAAACCAATCTTGGAGCCAAAAGTGGCCTGAAATCACTCTTGCATGGGAATGTCTCCCCCAGCCCATCTCCTGCAATGTGTCCTCCATGCATGTCATCAGCTCTGTCACTTTCCTGCAGGGAATTACTAATGGGTTGGGATCTCTTCTTCTCCCTCCTCTGCCCTTTCAAACCGGTCACGGCCATCCTCATAAATCTGCCAGGATGCTGACAGCCAGACTGCAGCTCACAGGGGCTCAGGGGACTTTGAGTGATATTCCTTCTGTTCCAGCTCTTTCCAAGACAGCCACTGATTTAGGAGGATGTCTCCTTTTACATGTTTGAACAAAATAATAATAATAATAATAATAATAATAATAATAATAATAATAATAATAAAGCAACACAGGGGGAGGAAAAAAGTAATAGGAAAGATAGTGACACTATGATATTCTGTATTGAAGTGACTGCAATTGCAAGATGTCCCTGGAGAAACAGGCTTTCCAGGCAATGAAAGGAGCAAACAAAGAAAAACATGGACCAGGGAATTCTGTTTGCCTGTGCATTTGATAGAGTGCCACACATGCTTTATCTCTACCCAATGTCTTGTTAGTAAAAAGCTATTTATTTATTTTAGAACATGTTGATAATGAATGCTCCTAGCAGATAACATAGTTTCAAATCAAAACAAGGTTTTCAGTTAACTCTAATCCCCTTGATTTTATTTCAGCTAAGACTATCTGTAGTATTCTTTTACTTTCTTTACCAGTGAGCTGCTGCCAACCCTAATCACTCTGGCTCATGCCAGACATTATTTCCATTATCTGGCTGATTCTGAATGACCCTGTCTTCAGGATTGAAAGGCATCTTGATGTTATCCGAGGGACCACAGAAAGCTTACACACGTAAAGGCAGGCTGAGCAAAAGCCCTGTGTGCCACTAAAGGCTCACTCATCACATGAAACCAGCCTGAAAATCAGTTTATAGATCTCTGGTTCTAAAATGAGTGTAGGAGATCATTGTTTTGTCACTCATAGTAAATGCTGTGATGGATGAACCTCCAAACGCTGGAAGGTTTCATGTGGGTGAATTCTCAAATGCTGGCAACTATCCAAGTGTCTCCTGAGGATGCAGAACTGCATAACCTTGTGGAAATACACATTTTAAGAGTACATGGGTGCTTTAGAGATTGTCCACAATTTAACAGCAGGAGCTGTAGTAAGAAGGTCAATTTAAATTGATTATTTCTAGGCAAAAAAAGAGTTGGTAGCATTGAAAATAAATGGGAAGAGTGATATTAAAAATATTCATATCAGGTATTATAGCTTCTTTAGAAAGTCTCAAATAGACAAAAAACAAAATGGGAAAAGAAGACTCCTATATTCAACAAAATGTAATTTGACACGCCAATAAGCCAATAGTCTTAAATTATATAAAGCACAAGTGGAGCTCTTTGGTGACTCTTGATAGATTATCAGTTTGAACAAGTGATGGAAAAAACAGGTTTGTAAGTAACTATCTGTAACCTGTGAACACACAGGACAATCTGAATGCAACAGAACAAAGTTCTCTGGTCAGCAATTCTTAAACGGCCTTTGCATTTTTAAGAGGAAATTTTCTGACTCAAATAGTAACTAATTTAACACCAGGAAATTTGTTTCTGGAGCTCCTCTTGATAGACAGAGAACCGGGAGCTGGAAAGATTGTTTAGACAAAAGCAACAGTAATTTAGTGTCCCTTGTTTTATGCAAAAAACACGAAGTACAAATAAAAAAGAATATCAGTACTTGATACTTTAAAGGGAACATTTCTCAACATTGCTCAACATCTCAATGGCTATGAGCCCAGCTGACTGGGAGAAAGAATTGAAAGAGAAAATTGTTAAAAATAGTCAAGAGCCACATAAACTGTAGTAGACATAGAAGGTTCTGCTCCTTAAAAAGCCCCAGTGTTTCAGAAGGGAAGTGAAAGCAGATAGCCTTGTATGTAAACTAGCAATATATATAAATTAAAGGCTAGAAATTACCAAAAATTATTAAGTATGCAGAGTCTAAGTCTATCACATTTGATGTTATTGGGAAGAAACATGACAATATTTAAAATATTTAAAAGCTGGGACCCTCAAACAGGAGAAGAAATAACTCCATCAAAGACCTGAACAGTGAGCTCTGTAACCAACGGAATGTCTGTTCCCTTTGCAGAACCAAGGGAAAAGCAGTAAAAGTGGCTTTTAGGTATCTAAGAATATGAGGGTGAAAGTGCTACATATTTGTCATTGTTTCCACTTCTGATGTCCTCATTTCAGAGAGACAGATAAACTGAAGGACTTCACAAAAATCCTGAGTAGTTAGGAATTTGGGAAACATGTTTTAATGGGGAGGATTAAGGAGTTATTTAACCATTTAAACTAGTCATTCAGACAGAAGGGAGATGACTATGGATTTCACTGTCTTATTAGCAGTTTTATTAGTAGTTACAAATACCTGCAATAGGAAAATCCAGAGTGACAATCAGGACCACTTTGACCTAATCTTGGATCTGGTGGCTTCAATATGAACTTGTGGTGCAACTGCAAATAGTGCTAACTGAGGTGAATATTCTTCATCAGAAGTTTTTTAATCAAACCTGGCCATTTTTTTCACAGTCTAAGAAGAGAGGTCACTACTATCAGCAAGGCACTAGACTTTCAAGGCACTAGACTTTCAAGGCACTAGACTTGCATGGCACTTACAAGGCATTTCTGAAGTAACAGATGGAACTTTACGTATGGGAGTGAATCACAAACACCATATTTCTTCAATTTTAATAATATAGTCTGAGAACCAACTGTTTTTCCAAATGGACTGCAAGGTCTTTTAGGCAGGTCCCATCTTTGTGTGAAGAAAATACTTCAGGAAGGGCAAGACTCCTGCACTTCATTGAGCTCTTTTAAGGCTACTATAATGTAAGTAGAAGCAACACATCAAACAGTCCTTCCATTAGTGCACTCACACCACTACAGAGGTGGGAAAAGCTGCTTCTGAAGTTCCAGCAATCTCTGCACAGGCTTAGGAGTGTGATTTCTGAGAAAGCCAGCTTCCTACTGCAAAATGCCTTGCCCAGCACAAAAGAAGACAGGTAACAAGCACTGCTTCAAGAGGTCCCATGCTAAGTGCCAATGAGCACAAACTCCCTTTTCCCCATGGATATATATATACACACATGTGCACACACTGAACATTTTCCAAAGTTCTGCTAAGAGATGGAAATGCAGGTCGAATCTGTCACATTTTTCAGTGTGCTGTCTGCTCTGTGATGGTCTTGCTCAGCTTACACCACAGTAGCACAGACTGCCCTTACAGCAGGGGGATGTTGGGCTGGGGATGGCTGCCGGGGCCAGACAGCCCCACGGTTAAAGTTCAGCACGAGTATGGCACAGAAAGGATGGGGCTGAGGGCAGGCCAGCTGCAGCACAGTCCCAAGCACAAGCTGTTTATTAGGGTGAGCGTAAAGCACTCCAGAAGGGCAAGACTCAGTGTTCTTCCTTTTGATCCTATTATCATATGACAACATGATTAAAGACAGGGTAAAGGCAAGGCCCTCATGGAAGAAGCACAGGGGTGTCAAACCACTAATGGAAACTGTCACGGAGAAGACGGAAAGTTTAAAGAAAACATGGCCCTCTCTCCCCCCAGGGCAGGGAGCGAGGGGGATCCCAGTGCCAGCAGAGGCTGCACACAAAGGCAGAGCAATAAAAACAAGAACATAAGACAGAATTTAGAAAAGTAAATGTGGTGTCAGCTCCTCCTTTGTCATCTCTGTGTCCTGGGAAACCAGATGACAGCAAAGATTGGCTGTATAACACTTCTGGACAGAGCTCTTGCACACAGGCCTTATTTCCCTGTGTCCTAAACTCATTTTAGTTTCCCTTTTAAGCCTTCAAGCCCACACCTCAATCTAAGCTTCTCAACTTGCATAGACTGACCATGCACAGGAATGCCTGATTCAAGTAGGACACTGGGCACCAGAATCCAATCCCAAGACAGTGAAAAGGTCAATCCAGACCCCAAAAGGCATGTTTCTTTCCCACACCAACTGGTTTGGAGCTACTCATTGTGTGGCAGGTGATACTCTCTGATGCAGGGCTCCTAGCACAACACCTCTCAGCACCTGGCATAGGGCTGCACTGGTAGGACACTGCAGGGTGTGGGGTTTCAAGCTGCAGTCACTGTACTGTTACGAAGTGAGACCAGGACAGGCAAGCCCTGTATCTCCCTTCCTCTCTACATCAGTCCTGTGATGGAGGTACTCACCTCCCACCCTCCCCCTCCCCTCCTATATGCCTATGAACTCCTGATCCCTAACTAGCTGTGTCTCATTCCCTCCAGTGCTAAGCATGGGGCCGTGCAACACCAAACTTCATCCATGGGCAGGTGTGCTGAGCACAGGTGCAGGTCTCAGGCTCTTGCTGAGCACAGGGAAAATGGACTGAGAGTATATATGGCATATATGGGTTGACAGCTCTGAAGCAGGATGGGAGGAGAGGCAATGGCAGGTCAGTGGTGAGATAAGGCTGTTAGGAGAAGCATTACAGGGGAACTATCATAAAAACATGTAAATTAATTACTTAGAAATGGACAGTGCCCATCCTTCTCTCTCTGTAACTTCTCTGTAACACCTCTCCTTTTCCACCTCTCATTTCCTCTGCTTATTTTCTTTGGCTCCACAACACATAATTTTCTTCCCTTCCTTTCCTTCCATGTTTAAGTCCCTTCCCTGTATCTCCTCACCCTCTTCCTCCTTTCTGCCCCACCTCCAGTTTCATCCTTTGTCTAAAACACTAGATAGATTTTGTAACTTTCTGATGTTGCCAACTGGTAGCCCTGAAGCAGCAAAGACTTGGATAAGTTATTCTTCCTGGCTACATCTTCTGACAACTGAAGTTGTCGGAAGTCCCTGGGAGTGACAGGGAAAAAAAACACCACAATGTAGGGTAATCTGAGCCATGTTTCTGCTTCCTAAGACCTCAAGGGTGCCAGATCTCTGCAACACAGCCACCAAGACTATGTCCAAGAACTCAGTTGTCACCTTGCCTCTCCAGTCACAATGAGTTGAACACATCTGAGTTCAGGAGGGTTTTGGCACTTAGAGCGCCTTCCTCTTGGGAGCTGGATGTGCACCTCTGTGACAAATGCAGCATCACTATAAACTGGTGTTCCTTTCCATGAATGGAACAACCAGTGAGTGAAGTTTGTTATAACAATCTTGAACAACCAATGAAAGATCAGCAGCAACATGGGATAAAAAAACAACACTGGAAAGCAGTAAAAAATGGAATCTTTTTAACATATTAAATCAATATTTATTTCAACAAGTTTAATAGTATTCTCCCCCATTAGGTCCCAAGAGTTCTCAATCACATGAGCCCTCTGGAGATGCTTGGAACATCTGGATACTCATTTCTCACTGATTTCCCACTGGAGTCTTAAAAACTCAATTTTATTGAATGTCAAGGCAAGACTTCCATCCTTTGGTGTTCAGGAACGTTCATTTCATTTTTTCTTCTTCTGTTTGTTGCACTTTCCAAAAGGTGGTTGGTTGCTGATGTCAGCGGTATATCAGATACACGGAAAATATTTGCCACAAGACAAATACCACTGGGGTGTAGAATGGCTGACACAGACACTGGCAGGCCTGTGTGTGTACAGGCAGGGAGGTAGGTGGTCACTCAGGATGAAACAACATTGCACTGGAGTACTCCATGCACCAGGAGCATCATTCAGGATGGATCTGCTTCACAGGAACAAGAAGACTACAATGTCCCCTCAGGGAGGGAGGGAGGGAAGAAAGGAGGGAAGGAAGGAGAGAGGGAGGGAATGGATAGAGATATGGAGGTAAGGATGGATGAGGAAGCACTGTTTCTGCAATTAAGCTATATTTCAATTTTTTTTTTTTTTCATTTATCTGCATCCCAGTGTTAAAGATGTCCCTCCAACTTTTTATCTCTTTGGATAGAAAACCTGCTGCAGCTATAGAAACAGCAGCCTCCACCCACTGTCTTTCATTTTCCAGAACTTTCAGATGTGCACCTCCAGTAAACCTTAATGAAGGTTTAATGTTCAGTCTTACTTCTGATGCCATTAAAGGAAGAACAGATTTTCTATGTAGCAACCAACTTTGAGTAAAGCTGTCAGATCTGCCTGTCACAGTCATATAAGAGTTCCTTGAATCCATTTGCCAAATAGATATAAATAGTACTTAGGAGACATATCTCACTTTGAAAAGACTTCATAATAACAGAAGTATGTGCTAGGAAAACAGGTATTTCAGGAAAACCTGTTCCCAAGTTACACACTGTGTCCCCAGATGTCATCAACAATATATCTCAGACTGAACATCCTGTAAGCAGTAAAGCTTAAAGATTAAAATTTACAGATTTCACTTTTTTGGTGTTGCTTCCTTTGACAAGATGCTGCAAACAGGAGATTTTAGTTTCTAACACACCGTGTAGTTTGGCATAGGAATCTGGCATCATGACAAAACATAACGAATGTTACTGCCTTGTTAATACCTTTTTTGCAGTGGTATTTTTATGATTTTCTACATTCTTCTTCAGTGGGAGCTTGGCATCTGGGACACCTCTAATGTGGTATAACATAACCACTGATAGCTAGTGAAAGGCTCCATTGAAGGCGTGACACTCCAGCATGTTCCAGCATGTTCCTCAGCAATATGGGGAAGGCTGCGGCTGACTTGATGACAAAACGGCGGGAGCAGTGGCTGATTGCACAAAGCCTGGGGAGCAAACTTGGCTTTCCTTGGCAATCTGCTCTCAGCTCCTCGGGCACACAGCGCTGTGCGCTCTGAGGGAAGAATCAGTGCGGGGGCATTAGGGTAACCCTTCACACGCTACTTGCAGGATTAGAGGAGAGATGTGATGACAGCTAGAGCCGGGATGGATATTTTTAGCAAGCTATATAGTCAACATGTTTCACTTCTAGCCTTACTCACAAATTGTTTGTTAGGATTTTTTGTCTTTTACGATTGTGCCTGTTACCAAAGTCATTCAGTCGCTGCTCCGAGTGCATTCTGGTCAATACGTGACTGGAAACTATAGTCTGAGCATGTACAGGCTGTTTGTTTCTCACAACTGCTGGGGAGGCTGCTTACCACAGCCACATTATATTGTTCCCAGACTAGAAGACTTCAGCAACTGTCCAGTGGGGTGCACATGGGTCAAATATAGGAGGTAAGAATAAGCAGTGATGCTAAGAGCAATTAGCCATTCAGACCCTCAAAAACGAAGTAATTGTCTTAGAGCCTGATTTGAAATTAACCTTCCGTCTTCACATTCATGGTCAGAGTTTCTGCTTGTGCTGTCCCAACTGCAATATGTTCTGCCTCATCTTGCGTGTCCCCACCGATGCCTCCGTATGTCCTCCCCAAGCATTCTGTCTCACAGCTTGGCAAGGGAGCCCCAAACTGGTTCCTCTCCCCTCTGAGGATGGGTGAAGACACCAAACCCAGCAAAAAGACCATTTGCTCCTTCAAGTAAGCAGGAACCCACTGCTGCCCTAAACCATTGTTCCTCATGCCTACAGTTAGCAGGCTTTTCCTAACCTACATCTTTCTTAATGCACACTAAATCAATACCCTCCCTCTATTAACCTTATATATCTGAGGGCTCCTATTATGATTTCCCTTCAGATTTGCCTTTTCCAAACCTATTCCATTTCCTGCAGCCTTCCTGCAGCAAATAGGTTGTATTTGTTTGCCCCTATCATTCCTGCTGCTCTCCTAAGGACTTCTACTACTTTGGGTATGTATTTTTTTCAAAGCAGACTTTTATCATCTTTCTCATTTTCTTCTTCAAAAACCAGTTCTGTCCTCCCATGACCCAGATCACAACAGCCACAGCACAAGGTGTAAGTGGAAAGAGGAGAGGCTACAACCTGCTACAATAAATCTGCCCTGAATGTGCTATACGTATAAAATTGCATTTACTTTATAGATTATGTTTTCCAGGATTTGTTATTCCCCTAAGCAGCTTCTCATTTATTCATGTGTGTGATAAATATAACCCAAAATAATTTTTAATACATTGACATAAAACACTGAAAATCAATTAGCAGAACTACACATCTAAAATCTGGCTTTTAAAGGGACTCCTTTCCCTTTTTAATAAGTATGCTTGCATGCTTTCGCATCTCTGATTATTGTGGACAACTGGCATTGAATTCATAGATCAGATGGATAAACAACTTCAGTGCAAAACTCCAATATTTTAATGCTGTGTTTGTCCCTGGAAAAAAAATTTGATACAAAAATCTTAAAATACCAATCATTGCAAAATTCTACCTACAAAAAAAGGGCAGAAACAGGCTCTTCCTCATTCATTTTGTTTTCATTCTTCCCTCTGCCCTCCTCTTGAACTTTACATGACTTTTTTTTCCCCTCCACTTTTGTCAGCGATGGGAAATTTCTAATCCAACATACAGGATTCGTCCCTATTTGAAAATGAAAAGAAAACACATTTGCACTGAGATACACTGAGGGGCATTTGTTAAAGCCAAGGCAGAGTGGCAAAGTTCATCTCCCAGCAGCAAGACTTGTGGTGAGAGGTAACTGCATTTGTCCCTTTTCTCCCAACGGCTCATTACAGCTGAGCAGGTCAGACCTGTCAAACATCGCCACATTCGAGGGTGCTAGGAAAAAAAAAGAAAAAAAGAAAGAAAAAACACCCTGTACTTAGATGCAAGGGCTGTGCATCCCTTGTGCTTTGTCTGGCGCAACCCTTTCACAGAAGCACAGACATTGTGAAACGGGGTCAGGAAGGTAGCAAGCCAGCTGCCTGACATCCTTTCGACCGACTCCCGTGACCGAGGAAAGAGCAGTGGCTTCAAGAATCTTGTAAATACAAGACAAACACCTCTCCTGGGAAAATCCAAGCACAAGCCTGATTTTGGTCTTGCTGCAGGTTGGCGTTTAGGGTGCTTGTTTGTTTCAGTGTCACCTTGTGGTTTCAATGGGCCTGCTGGTGTTTTCACGCAGGATGAAGGAGAGTAACCCAAGCCCTCTCCCCTCCTTCAGAGCCAGCAAGCCCGAGCCTCAGCTGATATTCATGAGCCCAGTGCCACTGATCCGGCAGCACAGCACAGCACACAGCCTCCCCCCAGCTGGCTGTCTGGGCCAAACTTCGCCTGGAGCCCAGCAGCTTTCAGCCCAGGGTAACTCCACCAGAGTTGGGAGCTTTATGCTGGTCTAACAAAGAAAGGAGACAGGCTACCCAGGCCTTAATGAGCTGATGCTGATCATGTAACTGTCTTATTGAATTTGCATTTCATTAGGAGACTTCATTTGAACCACAGCTGTGAATATTTGAGGGCCTGATTGTGTCTATGGATACTAATTTGTTCAAAGAAGACAAGGAGGATACTGAGCTGCAACCCTGACCCTTTTCATACCGATCAGACAAGACAGATCCTCCTTAAAACTAATGTCAGAGCTGTACCAAAACCATGCCCAGGTCCATGTAGTACCCTGGTTACTACTGAGCTGCCTAAATGCCTCTTCCAGAAACTCATCCCTAGGAAATGGACAAGAAAGCTGGACCCCAGCACCCACTTGAGCCTTTGCCTGATAAAATTTCATTTTCCTGTACCGTAGCTTAGTGAAAATGATGAAACCCATGAGATGGGAATACACCATCAAGGGAAAACATCCCACCACCAGAAGGAAATGCCATCATTCAAATACTGACTTGGTATTTGAGTCTTCATGATTATCTCTGTAGCCATGTAAATCAGATTACCATACCATAATGTTCTATTGGAATCCCACATCACTTAATGATGGAAAAGACTGCAGACAGCAGGAACGAAACAGTTAAAAAGCCAAGACTTGTGATAAGCAGATGGCAATTATTGCTGCTTACTGGTAAAACCTGTTTGTATTAAAAATATCTTAATGTTTCCATTGGAACCTTCCAATTAAGAGATTAAACTGTGTTTCATTCACATACAAGTGGCTGTGAGCTCACACATACACCTGGCACTCCCAGCTCCAAATTCCACCTAGAGGTTGGATGAAAATATACCCATTGGTCATGTTTTTTCATGTCTGTTTTTTGAGTGGGGTTTGGGTTATTTTATGAGCTGTCAGGAATGAGATATTTTCACCTTATAATCAGCAGAAACAGGAAGCTGCTGGTAAATACAGCTATTTTTCAGAGAATTATCTAACTGAGGAGTAGACCTTTATTGATGAAGCTACTTGAAGCCCAGCCAGGCTTGAAAGGTGGATGGTACATCGCCAAGATTTTATTCTCAAGATACCCTAAGCGAGATGACCTGTCTGGGAATTGCCCTAAGTAAACATGCTAACAGGATGGAAAAAATTAGCCCCTTTGCCTTCTTAACCAACCAGCCATTTCCCCTCTGCTGAGGGGAGTGACTGCTGGCACTAAAGGGCTTCCTGCATGTAACTGGTCAGTCTTTTGCTGCGGTCCCAGGAGCCTTTTTCTGTTAACAGAGAAGCCAAATTTCCTTCACGGATGCTGCCTTACTCCAAGCATTGCCTCTGTCGCTCAGGCACTGTAAGTGGATCTGGACAACTCCCCAGAGGACTTCAATGTTTATAAACTAATACAGGATCTGATGTTGCCAGTCTGAAAGCCAGACGTGGCTGTTGCTGATATTGGAGAGTTTTCTGTACCTTCTCACTTTTCGTACCTTGACATGCAGAAGGATTCAGGCAATGGCCTAGTACTCACACTCTTTACATGCCATTTGTGACCATTTCATAGCATGGAGTGAGGGCATGCCAACATACGTCACAAGCTGTGATTCTAAGCAGGACTTGTATAAAGAAATTATGGCCCTTGCATTGTCATCAAGCACAGGGTTACTATTCAAGTGAGTGCTGCTACCTGGCAAAGGAAAAGCACTGGCTTCAACCAGCTCCGCCCACCAAGTGTCACAGCTCTCAACATATCTAGACATCCTCAGTCTGAAAGCTCTTGCTTTCAGATGTACTGAAATGTACTTTCCAAGGATATTTCCAGTCCCACCTGGTAGTGCTGAAATCAGTGATGGTGCAAGGACAGCATTTAATTTAGCTTCTCAGTGCTTCCATCTCTGCTTCCTTAGCTGAAATCAGAAAATGCAGAGACCATTTTAAACAAGGGGAAAAAAATATCAAACACAACACAAAACCCAAAAAACAAAGAAAGAAAGAAAAAAAGAAAGAAACAAATAAACAAATAAACCTGTTCCAGCAGTGCTAAAATGTTCGGTTCAGGCTTCATCAGGGACTTGGCAGAGACTTGGGAATAGCTTTTGCTTTGTCTGAACCAATCCCAAAATCCACTACCGCGTGTTGCTTTCTGATGTCTGCACATTTTCTGAGATGGGGGAACAGGGAGGGGGAGAAGAGGTGTCTCCATGTGTTTTCCACCCATCCTACTGCTTCTTACAGGGGATTTTCAACTTTATCCGTTTGCTGTTTGCAAGAAGGGGCAGGGAGTCTCCGAAGACCCTGGCAGAGCTCCCCTGAGTGTCCCCGGAACAGCCAGGCCTCTTCAGAGGCAATGCCGGTGCCGTTCTCCACTGGGATCTGCAGGGGAGGCTAAAGTAGCACGACTGGCCGCAGAGGTGCACAGGCCTAGAAAGTTCCCAGATCCCCCATCACGGCCCAACCAACCAAACAACCGAATAAACGGTGGCACACACCAGCTCCCTCCCTGCCCCTTCCTCCCCCAGCTCAGAAAGATGTCACCGCTGCTCGGGCCTGCTGCCACCAGAGGCTTGCAGGGCAGACTGCTCTTCTGTCCCCTCAGCAGCGCCGCTGTCACTGGCTTTGTGCCTCTCTCTTTGCCGGCCATACCCATCCCTGCCAGGACCCGCTCCTGGGGTCTGCCCTGTGGCCAGGCTCATCCTCGGCAGTTTCTGGAGGAACATCTGGATTTCTGGAGGTGCAGGGGTGCTGCCTCAGCTTCCAGAGGGGCAGAGAGCTGGGATGCCCGGTCCCGAGGACACTCCTGGCTGGCCCTGCACAGGCCCTCTCCATCCTCCAGCCAAGGAAATCCCTTGGACTCCCCAGGGGTTCCCGGCAGCCCCTCAGGCCCGACAGCCAGCACTTCCCAAGCGTTATTTTAACCTCCTTCAACCGTGTTTACAGTCACTTATTCAACTCTGCGCAAACATATTTTTTTCTCAGCATGGCAGGAGGGTTTTGGTGGGTGTTTCTGTTTTTATTTTCCTCCCCTTCGGAGGCAGCAAGGTGCACAAACAAGCTGCCCATAGGTGGCTGAGAGCAGAACCCGAGCCGCCCTTAAATAATAAAATTTTAAAAAAGAAGGGGAAAGAAAACCCACCCCGTGCTACCAGGGGCCCCGTTGGTTAAAGGCTACGGCGCAGTCACTCTGAAGTGAGGGTTTAATGAAGTAGCCTGTGAGAGAATGGAGGGGATGGTCCCCGCTGCACAGATGGCTCTTTGTCACCGCTGACACCTGCCATCTGCTTGTTTGTCTAAATGATGTCGGAGGGGCATCGCGAGCCTCCAATCTGCTGCGCCGCCTCCACCAGCCCGGGCTGACCCCCTGACCCGCGTGTCAGACGGGTCCGGAGAGTTTGTTCTTTCCGCTCCCCGGGCCCGGCCCGGCCTCTNAGCCCCTAAATCTCCTCTTCTTCATGCATATGAAAGGGGGAGGACATGGAGAGATTAACCTCCCAGGGCATGAAAGGGGTACAAAAGTTTACACCGCCGGGCAGCCATTTAGACCTCTTGGGGGAGCGGGGCGGGGGGGGGCAATGCGCTCCCACTCCTGGGCCTGTTGCCGTCATCTCCGCCCGGTGCTCGGGCTCTTTCTGAGGTAATTAAGAGGCCAAATTACCCCAGATGTAACACCACTGATATCGGGAGAGGCAATTAAGATATTTAGAGAACACCGCTTCTTTCTATTTCTCTGCCATGAAGGCAGACTGGTGCCTTAACATTAGCTATGAAATTCAGAGGTCTCCAAAACGTCTGGTTTAAAGGCAGAAGGAGGAGGTGGGATCCACTTTCCTGACCGTGGTCACCAGCAGACTTTTGAAATAACACTCAGAAAAAGGATATATTGCTGCAAATGCATTCAGATAGCATTTTTTGTCAACTTCTCACTGTAGAAAAAGAGTATCTTCTTAATACATGAAAAAGGGTTTCTCAGTGTATAAAAAGTGACTGACAGCTACCAAGAGAGTCATAGCTTTGAAATAAACTTGTTGGAACAATAAGTGTGTCCAAAGAATGCAACATTTAATTTAAAAACAACATTAAAGTCTATAACAGCCTAAAATTTTTTGACTGGTTGGAAACCCACTTTTTTTTTTTTTTTTTTTTTTTTTTTTTTTTTTTTTTTTTTTTTTTAATATTTACACACCAGGAGCACTTTCTTTTTTTTTTTTTTTTTTTTTTTTTTTTTTTTTTTTTTTTTTTTTTTTTTTTTTAAAAGTCTAAGCCCAGAGGAACTCTATACTTTGGCTACTTTGGCTATGACTTCAGGTCATTTGTGTCACCTCAAAATACTCAGGGTGAGTGCCTAAAAGGAACCTCCTTCCCAGTACAACCAACAAGCCCATCTCTAGGATGCCTCAAAAAGAGACCAAAGCTTGTTCATAGCACCACATAAATTGTGCTTGATGTTATCAGTGATGTCGGTGTACGTGGAAGGTGTATAATGGATATTAATTATGACTGTTATCACTTATGACTTGTGTAGTGCAGCCAGGTATGCCTGAATACTTGCAAACACAGCGGCTTTTACACGTGGCAACGCATGAAATGGAAAATGGTCACTCTGCACAGCTCTAATGAGGGCAAGGGTGATTTAAGCTAGCAGAAAGAATCATAATTACTGTAGGTTCAAAGTGATCTTGAAGGAGAGGAAGTTAGAACGGGGTTGGGATTGATCTACTTTCATGCTTTACTCGGCCCATTGTTTTTAATGCCTCATTTTGAACTATAAACAAATGGCTTCAGGTGATTTGCAGAGTTTTCTGCGGATAATTCCTGAATTTGTTCTGGGCAATGGTGGAAAGTGTGCACTGTGCAAAAATAAATACCAGGGCAAATTGTGACAACAGCCTCCACCCTCTTTAGTCTGTCAAAAAAAAGTCCAAATTAACTCCTGGATTCAAAGGCGTGGCAGAGAACAGATGAGAGGAAAGGGCTCCAAGGTTTGCAGAGGACCACATGCTTACAGGGGAGCTGGTGTGGATGCCCAGCCCCAACAATGCAGCTTGGATGTTGAAGGCCTTCCCTCCTGGGGAAGGGCTGGCTCTGGGCTCATGTCCTGGATCACAGACAGAGGGGACCGCCAACCTTTTCACTCCTACAGGTCTCTGCCAGCAGGGCTGCCTTGGCCTCCAGCTCACATGGTCTGTTCTCCACTGCAGCCCCTTGGCCACCAGCACCTGGGCTGAGACCAAGCACAGCAGGAGTAAAAGAAGGCAAAACCCAGGGACTCTTGGAGAGACACAGAAAGGCCCACAGGCTATGTCCTCAGCCTGGGAAGCCTCTTTTTCTCCCTCTGCTTCGTGACAGTGCAGTTTCTGAGCCCACAACAAAGGACCTCTACTATTAATATTGCTGACAGAGGGGAAATCAGAGGCATCCATATCCCCACACATCCATCCAGGAAACAATTCACATCCTCAGATCCCTCTTTTTTTCAATAATATCAGATGAAAATTTGGGGTGATATAGAGGCAAAATAAAGGGAAATAAAAAAGGCCCCAAAAAACTCCCAGTCTTTTCCAAAATCTAACCGAGAGACAAAAGGTGAAATCCTAGCTTTGCTGATTTCTGTGTGCTATGCTTATTAGTTCAGCATGGAAAGGCTTTTACCCCTCCTGCATCATTATAAAAGGGATTTATTTTTTTTACCTGAGGTGGTTTTGGTTAATTGGTATGTGTAAAAATGTCTGGTTTTGGAAGCCATTCCTGACCCAGGTGTTAAGTGCCTAAGATCTGCCCAGCTGCTTCATGATGGGTACTTTTCTTCCTTCAAACACCCTGCTAACTTCGTGACCCTCAGCCAACACCATGCTCAGCAGCAGAGCTAACACATCATGTTTGTCTTGGCAAAATGAGCCAGTCTGCATTAAAATGAGGGTCAATGGAAAAGAAAAAGAACCAACAAAAGTCCCTTCCTTTATTTTTGTCTGAAAGATAAAATCTGCATGTTTTGATGCTTTCTGCCAGCCCACCAACTCCAGAAAGCACCCAGACCTCGCCACGACTGGGTGATGAGAAGCTTCAGGAACATTTCCTTCAGAAGCTAAGACAATAATAAGCTTTCTGTGCCCAACAATTTCTATCCAACATGATTCTATTTTGATGAGGTGAATGACAGGCAAATCCCATTAACTCCCCCTTACCAGAAGCTAAATTTCTTCTGAATATGTTTTTATTTTCTTCCTCAACTGAGGCTGGCAGAGCTGGATGTGGATTTGTATGTATAAAGTTTCTTTTTTCTAGACTGGAAATGGTATTTTTTCACTGTATCCTTTCCCTCTGGAGCTCAGCCTTTTAGCATCAATCCCAAATAACATCTCTTGACTGTGGTCAGCTCAGTCAGTTCTGTGAACAAACTCATCAACCCTCCACAGGAAAACAAAATATTGGCACAAGCCTGTTTCTCTCAAGACTGCCATGGGTAGGCAGGTATTGAGGTCCTTGATAGATCTGTGTTTCAGCATGGAAGAAACCAAAATTCAAATATTTTAATAGGGTCAGGAGACTATTCTGCATACATTTTTAAATCAATGCAAATGCCTAATCAATTAAGCAAGCTTGCACTCTGCTGTGGACATCACCTCAAAATTTAGCCCTGCAGGCAGCCATACATACTACTGTACCCTTTTGCTTATGTGAAACAACACTGTTACTGGCAAAACAGAGAGCTCCCCTCTGGCAAATTTCTTCATGTGACAGAGGCCAGAGATTTTATGTGTTTTCTGAAAGCAACTATGGCAAACAGTCAATTCAGCTAAACAGTCTTGGCCACAGTACATCTGTGCTTAGTTTTGGCTTAGCAGAGCAGAATAACACATGTACTTCTCTCTCTGTCCCACTCCTACCCAAGGATGGTGAGAAAAATAGCTGAATTACAGAAGTACCTTCTGTACAGAAGTGTCCTGTGACAGTGCAAAATCTGCATGGCTGGGTATTCCAGCCAAAATGACCTCACAGACCCACATGATTTCCTTATGAGATGACTTTGTGGGGAGGGATTTTTTGGCTTAGTTCTTGTTGCTGTTGTTTTGTTGGCTCCTCAGATCAATATATTTACTGGTCTCACTTCAGACATTTTTATAATCAAAAATATGAGAATAAACAGAAGTGAGGAAATTTCATGCAGGTCTCTGCCATATTTATAATCAGAGTTTCCTCTTCTGTCCCTTCTTGTCCTGCTCCGGGAAGAGGCACCAGCGCCCCATGAAACAGCAGCACCATGCAGCCAGTGTCACTGCCACCACTGCTGACAGCAGTAATGGGGACATTTCTTTAGCTTTCTCAGTGCCTTAAGAGCAAAGACTATATTTTCCAACGGGATTTAAAGGTCATCAGCAATGCTTTTTGTAGGCATATATCCCTTGCTCCATAGTGCACCATGATCAAAAACTGCATGCCTGTTAAAGCTCAGGCTTTAACCAGGTTAGGCAGCCCAGGTCCTTAAGCCAGGCTCTGCTGCTCCTTAGCACAGTCACACAAAATGCCACAGAGATGTGCCCAGCAGACCCTGTACACCTCTGCATGGTAGTGCTTCTTGCCAAGAAGAGCAGAACAGCAATCCCCAAGGCAGCATGGCCAGTCAGGGCTTCAGGGCACAGCAGAAACACTGCTACAGGGCACTCTGCCCCAGCTGCTCAGCCTTGTCACACAGGTCCCAGCACCCATGGAGCCATCCCCGATGTCTACAGCACTGCAAAGCCATGATCAAGGCTACAAACTCTCAGAGTTCATAAAATGCTCGCAGCATCTTTCAGTACTTCAGTTAGCCCCTTTGACATCAGTTACACCAAATTTGCCAAATTTGCCATCCATGACTGTACAGACCATAGTAGAGAAACATTGATTAGCTTGCACTGCATTCTTCACTTAATTCAAATAATTAATGAACCTCTCCATCACTTCCTCTCCTGTTTTATAAGCTTCTGTTAATAACATTTAGCCTCTGAGCAAAAAGACTGTTTTTTTCACAAAAATATTTTAGTTTTAGAAAACTTCTAAATTTTGATGGAAGCTCCTCCTTCAATAGCCTATTTAAGTCTTGGTTTCCAATTTATATTTTCCAGCATTTGTTTTTACTCTTGGTTTAATGGACTGTTTTTTCCTGCACTTACATTGATTGGTTTTTCTTTGCCACTCCAGACAGCTTTTTAGAATTAAACATTTCTGACACTAAAATGGTTTCCTTTCCAAGAATGAAAAGGGTTCAGAAACAAATTTAAGCAGAAAATATAGTTTTATCACCAAAAGGAAAGAAGTCACCTTCCAAATTGCAGAGGCTCAGTCAATTCTAACCACCATTTTCTGGACCAGCAATAGCTGAGAGATGATCATATTTGACCCCAGAATATACATCTGCACCCTCGATTTGGAAGAAGAATTTGCTTTAATTCCCTACACTGCCAGACTTTCAGCTGTGGGTGTGGGTGAAGTCCTGATAGCATCTAAGGTATTTGGCTTTACAAAACAAAGACCCAAACAGCATTGTGCATCCAAATTTCCGAATGCCAGTAATACAGTGAAAACATTTGAAGTTAAAGGGATAATCAGCTCAAGCAAATAGCAAGTTACATAAACATGCAGCAATGCTTGTCAACCCCATCTGGTTGCCATGATAAGCCACATGCACACACCAACATGGTGGGAGAGAGCTGGGTCATTCTCAACTCAGAGCCACATAAGGCCACAGGCCAGTTCTGAAGTACCCAAAAGCATCTGCTCCCTAACTGTCAACCTGATCAAGCTCCTGAGCATCTGCAAATTCACATTCCAGCAAATGTTAGCAAATAATGAAGGTTTACTGTTCATTTATTAATCTAACAGGGTGGACCTAGATTGATTTTCTTTTTCCTGTTTTTAGTCATCTGTTTTTTGAGCAATTTTTACTGTCATGTTTCTGTTTCTCAGCTAATCTTAGAGCCAGTGACATAATTTCACTGAATTATTAGTATTTCAAGCACATTTGTGTGGTTTGCACAGAGCTCAGTGACAGGATAAATCCCATTCTGTATTGTTCTAACTTTCTTAAAATACCCCTTTGTAGTTTAAAAAAAAACTATTTCAAGAAATTCATTCCTGGACTATGCTTGCATCACCAGAAGGCAGTGCTCCTCCCCAGTTTCCCAGTGTGAAATGTGACCAGAGCACATATGAAATCAGAGGCCATGCATCCCTGCTCCCCAGGTGATGCAGGAACTGTACACCCACGGCACTCCTCCAGCTCCCTGTGGCCTCAGCTCACGCTGGAGTAAGCCAGACCTGGAGAGAGGGCACGCAGGTCCTGTGCCTGCTGCCCTTCCCTGCAGTCCTCCCGCAGTAGGGCTGGGCTCCATGGGCTCCACTCTTGAGCAACACTCAAGGCTTAGTCTATGACAGCAGGTCCTCCTGCTTCTGCAGTGGGGACAGCCAACAGACCCTTGGCTGGCGCCCATCTCGAAGGATGTCTGCCAACCCCAGTGCCCACCAGGCAGCTCCTACCTTCCCATTGCCGTGAGCAGCGCAGGCAGCATCCCTCTCCCACGCGAGGCCGGTGTCCCTCTCTCTCCCGGGCCATTAATTGGCTGGGACGAGCGTCATGCAGCTGGGCGCACACATGTGTCCCATAACCCAAACCATCTGCGAGCGTTTTAATTAACCCATCCCCAGCTCCTCTGCACTGCCATTGAAAAGATCCCGCCCTGGCCCCAGCCGAGCCTCCCCCATGCAGCCCTGCAGCTCCCCTCCCCACCCAGGAATTCGCAACCACAACTGTACAGCGTGGGCCCCCCGGCCCTCCGCGGCCGCACGGGAGCAGCCCTCAGCAGTCAGCAAGGGGAAGATGAAAAGGGTTCCCTCCATATGTGGCTGCCGATGCGGACCTACAGGGTAGGCTTCACGCACAATAGATAACAGGAGGCTCCTTCTCACAGCTGTTCAGCTGTAGGGTCTTCCACGTCACATCATACATGCAGGCGTCAGACACCCCTCACATAAAAAATGACTGGAGGAAAAAAAAAACCTTCTGTGAAGCCACATGGATGCACATCAACACAGAATCCAGCCTATTGCTGCTGAAAATTGCTGGAAAAATGCAGCCATGTCAGGCCCCATGTTCTTATTACTCTCCAGGGATGTGACTTTACTCTTTGACTGTTTTTATATTGCAATGAAGTGAAGTTTTCAGTGGAAGTACTCAAATTCAATGAAGTTGCTCTGGAGGCTGAAGAGAGATCCAAAGTCACCAAGACCTAACCAAGATCAGGCTCTAGATGAAGGGATTTAGGCACTGTAAATGCAACAAGGCCTCACGAGCAATATCGTCAGCAAACAGGAAATTTGCACTGACATGCTAGGTTTGCAGCTGGTCTAAATGAGAGCAGCTTGTTAAGGAAGAATTTGTTGTTGCTCATCCAGAGGCAGGACACCCTCACTGGAGGGTGTCTGTTCCCTTGGAAGTCACCATGATCATGGTATTTAGAAATTTAACAGAGGTGGTAGTGCAAAGTAACCTCAGAAAGCAAAACGTCACAAGTTTACTTGGGGGTGCTCATTTTCACCAACTATTGCAAACTAGCTTTAATCACATGAAACTTATGCCATTATTAGCACTGTTCTTTCTCCAGTTGTCTGGGGGGTAATTCTAGACAACTTTTCTATTGCACCTTCCACTGAGTTCTCTTGAATTAGCTTTATGTATGAGATAAGCACTTTCCCCATTTTATAGGCAGATAAATTGCACAGAGCAGTGAAAATACCCTTGCTTAGGATGGAATATTAACAGAGCTGTACTGCTGTGTACAGTTCACCACAGTCCCAGCCTAGGACTTGAAAAAATATTGGCTTAGATCTATTTGTTCACAAGTAGGGTTTTCTTGCAGGTTTCATAGGATGGAAATAGCACAATCTCTCTCACTGGCACCAGAGATCACTGATACACACAAAACAAGAAGGGAAGTTTTCTAATAAACAAAGCTGGGATATCGGTTTGTCTGGATTTCATTTGAAGTCCATCCCTCCAACTACAATCCTGCAGGATCCATACGACTGTGGTACATCAGGGCTTCAGATACTTAAGGAGTGCCAAACATGGATGGGTCTATGCTGCAAACTTCAGTGAACTCCTGTGCTATTTCCTCTCTCCCTGCCTGCAGTGAAGCAGGATCAGAACAATGAGAGTCAGACTCCTTACCCCATTACCATCCCCCAAACTGTAAATAAGAGCAGCACTGGGGCCAAGAAAGTGGTCTTGCTCTTTCAGCAATAGAAATAAAATCACACTTCCCTTCGCTTGTTCACTGAAAGCCTCTTATGACAGAAATACCTATATATTCCACTGTATAGAGAGCAAACAGCTCACCTGTGTACGAGTGTGGAAGATTGTCCCCACCAAAAAAGTGGCTTTGATCCCTGAACAGACCCTTAGACTGCTGAGGGCAGGCTAGGTAGGACAGTTCACTCCTCAGTGTGCTCAGCCTCCTATGAATCATTCTACAGCTTATCTTGCAGTTGGTCCTTTGAATACAAAGGTTTTTCATAAGACGTGTTTTAACATCTATCACCAAAATCAGTGACAACAGCACACTGGTCTTATGCTGAATAAGGTATAAACATAGCCCTCAAGGAATCAAGTCCTAGGTTCCTGTCTAATAAACACAGGATTAATTTTTAAGACCAACATTCCCAGTCATCCAGTACCTGAGTTTTTGGAGCATCTCATTTCTCTCCAATGAGATTTCCAGAAGCTTTGAGTGGACCTGGAGGGTTTTGGAAAACAAACTCATTTTTGTATTTCCACCTCACTCACTTTGGCTTTCTGGACGGTGAATGCAGAAATTGTGCAGTGCTGTCAAAAATGCTTCTGATTCATAACCTCTGACAAAAGCACGAGTAGAGCAGCATCATGAATTGCATAGCTCATTGGCCACTGGGGAGGGTTCATTGGCCTGCTAATCTGAACTGTCTGATCCTAAACTTCCACTTCCCATTGCATTCAAATACACTGCTGAGTTATTTGACTCCAGAATAGATCCGGGGATGTTTTTCTTGTCTTATAGTTTTGTACTGACTGAGCTAACCCACAAGATAATTATTAAGGCAAAGAACTTAGCAGGATCCTAATAAGGATTAAACATTTCTATGATTCATTAAAATATTCCCAGTGCCACTGGCTGGGATAAAAATGTATAAAAACTGTGTTAAAATTATAACACCAAGCTTCAGCCCAGAAATCTCCATGAAAAGAATCCCTGGAAATACTGCTTGAAGATGCCAGAGGTGCACTCACTGAAGTGCCCATTTCATTGGAGGTCCAGCCTGAAATCCCATTGACTAGCGCATCCTTGCCGTCAGGCCCATACAGAAGCAGTTGTCTCTTGGGGCAAGATCAGGAACACCCAAATAACCCACTGCAATATAAGCACAGCTTCAACTGATTGTGCAACAAGCCTGCACCAAGTGAAGATGCAGTGCTTTAAGCGAGAAGCTATGCTGCTGGTGCTGCTTTGTGGCTGCTGCTCAGTAGCAACGTGACCAAAACTGAAGAGGAAGAAAAGGAGGACAGGGCAGACAAGATTTTTGTGAAAAACAAAGGAAGAAAAAAAGAAATAAAAAATAGGGAACAGGTAGACATTGTACCCTAGATCAAATATGGGCAGTATCAATGTGGATTGCTCCATCATCTTAAAGGCTACAAATCCACATCTTTTTCCTGCTGGGAGAGCTCACACACTTCCAGGCTGCAGCAGTTCAAGGGAAAAGGTGTTCTCAGTCCCCTGCTGACTCTGCTTTTTTGCTCTGAATACCTGTTCAGGGCTAGGTTGTAAATATTTATCTCTGGGTACATATCATCACTTCTGAACTGGAAGTCTATCTTGTTTATCCCATTACTGGGGAGCATTTCAATGTTCTATACAGAGTGGGACTGCCCCATGTGGAAAAGTCACCTCCAGCTATTCAATATCAGATGGAGTGTCTTTGGAAGACAAACAAAAAGTACAATTATTTACCCAGCCCTACTCTTTGGTGTCACCAGCATTCAGGAAAGGGCAGGGATACTGAGAAAGCTCCACAAGCATCTCAGCTTGAAGGAGCATGCCTGATATTACATTCTCTGCTGAGTAATTGTGTATTTTCTCCCACAGCGACATGAACCGTGCTGGTGAGGAGAGTGTTGAATACAGAATCTCACCTCATCCTAGCTTATGAGATGCATCATACTCATCATGAGACCCAGGAAGAGTAACCTGTGCTGGGACTAAAGTCTGTCAGGTGCCAAGATGTACTGAAGAAAGCATATGGGTGTAGTGTTCACATCTTCACCTTGCTAGGCACAGGTAGGATTGGTTGGGCCCTGAAGATAATTTTTTTTGCTCAGGACATGTCCTCATATACCAGCCTCAGTAATTTTGCACAGGGAAGGATGGCACATACAAAATTTGAAATTGAACATTCAATAAAAAAGAGCTTTAAGTCAGATGGACAGGTTAGCCCAGAACCAAGTGCTCTTTGGTATTTTCAAGGAAAAGATCATACTTCTCAACATGGCAAAAGGATGTAGACTCATTTTGCTGATGCTTGGGAGTATTATGGTTGCAGTTGTCACAAAGCAGCGCAGCAGCATTGGCCAGAGTGTCTACCCATTTGTTTTAGTTCAGTTTTCCAAAGAGGTAGTGCTGCAGTTTCACTCTCGTATGTGTCTCTTCACCTGTCTATCTGCTCTCAGTTGTGCTTCTCCCTCACCAGTAACTTTTGAACCTGTTGACCAATTTCAAAAAAATTTGACAGACAATAGGAGGTCTTCAAGGTATTAAATTCCAACACATTTTATGAAATTTGGCAGCTGGCTAGAGGAGAAAAACCCAATTAGTGGCCCTATGGAGGTGAAGACTGCAATGTGAATGTGACCCTTATTAGACTGTGAAGATCCCCCTAGGAAAGAGATACTATGAATGTCCACAGAGGGAAAAACAGATCAGCACTTACATCCTATTAGATACCAGACAATCCAATGCAACCCCCAAGTAATGTTGCAGGAAACTGGCTACTTCAGCTCTGCTGCTCAAAGAGCAATATGTCCATGACCTCCAGCTGGGGCACTCGCAGCTTCCTTGCGCACAGGCAGAGATAGAACTGAAGAGGAGGAAAGAATCAGTAAGGTGTTAGGCTAAGGGAAAGGCAAAAGCCTTCTTCCAACACCTCTGAATGCCTCCCCTGACCATCTCTTCTAGCCCTTTCACTGACCCATCTCAACCCTTCTTTTCCATCTGTCCTGAGCATCTCATGGATCCTTTCGTACCTTTCATTTCCCCATCTTTTTGATTTCTTCTAACCAATGCTCCAAATAATCCCCAAACAGCCAAAGGTCTTCATTGTTGTACCTTAGATCTCTGCCCTTTCACCTTCTCAGAAATGCCCTTTGCTGTAGCCACAAACTAAATACATAATTTTCAGGAAAGTTTGCTCTCATTTTTGAAGCAGCAGAATTAGTTTTGCCTGCACTGCTGAGAAACCTTGAGCCAGCTCTAGAGTCATGGCACAATGAAACAGACAAGGACATTACATTTACAAATTGGGCCTGTCCTCAGGGACAAATTCATCCTTCTTATAACCTCCCTGAAGTCACAACAGAGAAAACATAGCCCTAATTAATCCAGCCTGCTTGCATTATAAGAGATAACATGGCCTAGAGAAAAGCATCTGACTCGAAGAAGCAGGAGGGTCATGGTCTTACATGACTTTGTAACTGGCTTGATCACTGCTGTTGAGCACATCCTTTATTTGCATTTATAAATTCAAATTGTAGGACTTACACTTCAGAGTCCAGATTCTCAGCTCGGATGGGCAACCATTTGCAGGCTACACTTATGCAACTAAAGCTATGTGAATCCACGGTGGCTTCACTGGTTTGCTGCTGAGGAGTGGAAAGGACTTACATTGAAAGGCACTGAGTGAACTGCAGGCTCACAGTAACACAGACATCCTCCAAAGGTCTCCTTGGCTGTCCTCAGCTCCTGTGTTCTTTCTTGGGAAAACTACTTCCTTGTTATAAATCATGCAGATCTCCAGCCCTTCCCTCTATGCTTCTGTTCCAGCTTTTCCCCTCCCATTGCATTCTTAAACAAAATGTTACCAGAAACTTTAAAAACCATTGACAAAGATATTTTACCTTTTTTAATGAGAGGAATATAATTGAGTTCTGGAAGGACAAGAACAACAAGGGAAGGCAAGAGAAAAGCCCCATAGGAGATTATTTGGATTCTCCCTCTCCTGATCTCTGCATAAATATTTAACCAAGTGGTATTTGCAATATAGATTTATCTTATATGAAAGTTCTGATAAGTGGCTGGACAGATCTATAGGTGATTGATCTCTGATATGTTTATATCTACTTAATTAAGTCTGCATCTAGTTAATTAAGAAGTGAAATAGTTGAAAACTCTGCACATTGTGCAAAGAATTCACATCTGGCTAGCAAAGCAACTCTGACATGCCACCAGTGAATGCTCTGTTCAGAAACTTCTGAGAATTTCACATACTGATGTGTATGTAACCCAGGAGAACCCAGTGGCTCATTATAGCTGCCAAAGGATGAAACTGCAAGGAAAGAACCTTTGTCTGGGACACAGTTGCAGTAGTGATGCTCCTGAAGAGAACAGAGAAACTTGTGTCATCCGATTGAGAATGCTCCAAGAAAATGCTGCTGTCACTACACAACTCTCATGTACCTACCAGCTGTCTCCTTTCGGAAAAGACAATCTTCATTTTCTAAAAGCAAAATATTTACAATTGTTTGTCTGTCCCTCCAGAATTCTTTCCCCTTTGCATATGGGTTTTCCTGAAGCTGCAACACAGGGCTCTGATGATCTCTTGACTGTCTCCATCACTAGATGTCAGATGTTGGCATTCACAACAGCACAGGCTTCCAGACACAGACTTACAGCAGTGCTTCAGTTGATTGATTCTAAAGTCAAACAGACATGGTTACATACTAAAGATTTGGTGGAGGTGTCTGATACAAATAAGCATCCTGGAAAGGCACAGATGTCTCCACAGAAGTAACCTGAAAATCTCATAAGGCTCCACAGCCCTTCTGTGGTTTGTGAAGGCCAGTGTGTTTGCTCAGGCTATGAAAAGAGTCTTAAATCAATTTTGCACTGATATGATCGCAGTTATTTCACTAGGGTTGTTCTTGAGTAATGATTCAAGGGCATGCCAAGGAGCAGTGGATTAGAGTCCCTTAGTTTCCTCTTGGCAAAAAGCAGTAACAAAGAAAACCAACTACCCACATTTTCAGAGCTTTAAATACTTCTTTGTGACATTCAGTTCTGAAAGCAAGCAAAGATTTGGGAACAAACTTTTTTCTTCTTAGCCGTTTCTAATTCCCCTTCTTATTGCCATCTATTAGTTTTTTGAGCAATTATCCCCCACTTTCTGTCAATCCCTTGTCATTTCTCTACCCTGCCTGACCAGTTTGCTCCTGTTTTGGCCCTGGGCTGTTTGACGTATGCCACACTCTAGAGAGATTGTCCTAGTTTAGTCATCATTTCCACATGTATCAAGCTTTGGCACCCATCCAGGAAGCAGTAATGTCACCATATGGATTGGCTGGCTAATCACAGGCCAAAAGTGCCGTATGTTGTAACTGAGGAGCTCTAAGGGCCAAATGCCCAAACATATCCAGGCTCCAAGGACAGATCACGTGGCAGATGCTGACAAGTCTGGGGCAGACTTGAGGTCCCGATCTCCAAAGCCATCCTCTTAATCTGACATCCAGCTCTAAATGTAATGTTTGACATGACATTTCCTTCTGCACATTCCTCACAGCAGAGTTTTCTGTCCTCACATGGCAAAGCCATCCTGTCTGAATTGCCCCTGAAGCTCTGACCAAAGCCCACTGGGATGGGGATTCCCACCTTGCTTGGGAATCACAGCTAAGGTAGAAGTAGAAAGCCTCTCAGGACAAGTTGTTTTCTTAAATAGGATTAAATTGATCACAAAAACATTAATCTCAAGTTGGACACAGCTACATTTACTCAGAAACTCATGCCAAGAAATTCCCACAATTAAATAAAAATCCACTGACTTCCATCCAATTGTACTAGGGACTTTAAACCTCCCAATATTTAGAGTCTCATTCCTTCACCTAAACAAGAGACCTAATCACCTAGCTGTAGTATGAAAAGCACCTGTGTGGGGCTGAAGTATCCTTTGCATTTTATAAGAAGATTGTGGGATGATTTAGGTCTTCCATTGTACAGGAATAGGCAGACACCCTTAGCCAAAGGGTTTTTCCTATCCACACTGAGCCAGCCACAGACAGTGTATTTCAGGTAAGAAGTCACTTATGCCGAGCTAACGTGGTTTTGGTTTCCAGCAGGAGCTTATTATAAGCCCTCTGATATGCACAAGACAAACTTGAACTTTTCTGGTCTTTTCAAGTCTAAAGATCTCGATATATGAATAGAATGGATGGCATACACTAACCTTTATTCTTTTGCTGGACAATTTGCAATGAATAAAAAACAGAAACAAGGATTGGTTGCTAAATATTAGCAAGAACAGAAAACAAACAAGAATACTTTTCTCTGGATATTTCCAATGAAAAAAGCTGATCTTTCTCATTTGCAATGAGGGTGGCATTCAATCTGGAGTTGTACATTCTGGCATTTACAATACTGGGCAAGATGAAGGGCAGAGAGAAGGGAGACTGTTGATGTTGA
Organism: Sterrhoptilus dennistouni; assembly: GCA_013397095.1. NCBI lineage: Eukaryota > Metazoa > Chordata > Aves > Passeriformes > Zosteropidae > Sterrhoptilus > Sterrhoptilus dennistouni. The sequence continues at coordinate 886,773 of VWZU01008650.1, forward strand.
ATGATCACATATTGACAACATGGCATTGTTGTGCTTGAGGAGGGGCAGAATTATGGACCCACCACTGGTGCTTCTAGGCCTGGGCTGCTTTCTGACCTCCTAAAAACTGCCAGCAGTGTGGTGGAACTATCATTTGACTGCGCACAAGGTTCTCACAAGTGGCTAATGGCTCAGCACCATCTCCTCAGATGATTACAAATGCATCCATGCTCCTCTGGGATGCAATAAGAGCACAGACTGGCAGGGAATTATGAGAATCCCTTTCGTTCTGACACCCTGTCATTCACTTTGTACCCCATGGCTGACTGAGGGAAACATCTTCATACCAGCTGCAGAACTAGGAGACCTGCAGCACTGTTAAGACCTAGGTGTTTGTCCGTCATTATGGACCTAAACAAGGGTTGGCCTCATTTCTTATTTTACTGTAACCTAGCAAAAATATATCTCCAGCAGCCTGCAGGTTGTCCCAGCCAAGCACCACTGTCAAGGTGCCCCATTGTCACACTGTGCACCTTGGGAAAGCTGTGTCTGCAGCGTTAATGGGCAGGAAAACCTCCAGTTAAACCTTCCTCCAGCACTGGGTACTGTGCTGGTGTCATGGACTCTGTACCAGCTTTCCTTGCCTACAAAAATGTGTGATAAGATGTGGCTGCATTCAAGCTATGGGGCTGTAACCAGTGTTGAGATGATATGAAAGGTGTCCTTTACACCCTCTCAAGACAGTATTCCCCAATCATCCCCCCATCACTAAATTTCTTGGTTTGTTACCTTCCAAGGAAAACCAAACAATTCTACCCCAATTCCTAATCATAATTTTCAAATGAAATTATTAAAATAGTTTCTGTTAGCTCTTTTATAGGAAGATTAAGTTTAATTATTTTTTAAATCACAAGCTCTCTTCAAAGCTGTTAGTCTTTGGCTGTAATTTGTGGCATAGCACATGATATTCTCTAAGATAAAAGACTGCAACACCAGTGGGACTGAAATGAGATTTATTACTTTCACAGTCGTGTATATAACCACCTCTAGGTCGTGGAATTCTCTATACATGCATATGCTGAATGGTATGTATATACAGCAGCCAGGGACAGGAATTAACAACCTTTCAGAGAGCAGAGAATGATTTCTATGTATCTCTAAGATCTTCAGAAAGGAAGCCCTGGGCGGAGATTTAATCACATGTCATTGTCTCTTATGCATTCATAAAAAGATGAATAATTATGGCAATTCAAGGAAACCTATCATCAACTGAGAGGAAAAGACTATTTTTCTGAAGCATACAAATTTGGTCTTTTATGACAAAATGACTACTTAAGCCTTAAAACTCTAATCATTACCATTTGCTTCCTAAAATATCCACCTCCCTTTATCTGCACATTGAACTGAAAACACCAATCTCTCGAAATGTCTCTAGTCTCTAAAGAGGTATTTTTTTCCTTTCCCAATTCTGCAGCCAGGTAGAGGGGTCAGCATTTCTTCTCTCTTGATGTCAAACAAGTCACCCTGGGCACAGCACAACCCTGCAGGAGCTGATCAGTTCCTGCCTGGGGTGCTGGCACAGGGGCAGCCGTGAGGTGTCCCCACACCCCTTCCTGCAGGGCCATACAAACAAGCCCCCACCACACCCTGTCGTCAGGAAGGTGGTGCTAATGGGAGACGGTTTTGAAGGTTTAATATAGTCTCTGCAACACCTTTCAGAAGAGGAAAGGGGTGCCCAGCTTACTACAGCTGAAAAAACAAAGAAAGGAGGGAGAAAAAAATAAGCTATTTCCTCTAAGTTCCTAATTTTTATTGCACTTGCCAGCCACAAGCAAAGGGTGCCCTCTCAGAGAGTGGGAGGGAAGAAGTAATTCAGCTCAGCACTGCTGGGATTTGATTTGCTAGAGGAACTTAAGGCTCTGGGCTCAGGACCATTTCTACAGTCCTTACTCATGAAAACCACCTTGACAAGACTTAACTAGGCTTGGCCAGGCATCCAGGTAGCTTCAAAAGGGAGCTGGCAGAGCCCAGCCTCTGAGCTCTGCAGCCTAAGGACAGTGTTACCCTGTGTTTTCCCAATTTCTCCTCCCTCTTCTTCCATCCTCTACATCATGGAGTATGGAGTATCTGCACATCTCTTTGGCCACTGGAGTAGCTGGGTCCCTTTGAGCTTAAGGAAGCTGTGGGGATGTGGGTGTGAGTGCCTGTGGCTCTGTATGGGGTTACCTGAGTGTCAGTACTTTGCTTTTAATCCCTCTCCTGTGGCACGGAACAGAGCAGTGTCAGTGTATATCCAGATTGCTTCCAGCAGCAAGGAATGGCCAATGGCACCAATGGCACCAGTGGCCAAGGAAAGCAATGACCTGTTCCACTGAGGAATCTGCTACCCAGGGATACCCATACCTGTGCCTGGACAAATTCTCAAAGACCAGGTTAAATGGGTTTACTGCTCAGCTGCACTGTCCTGCAGAGCAGAACCCACAGAGCAGGGATTGGGGCTGTGTCTGATGAAGCCTTACAGAAGCTCTCAGCTGCACTGGGAAGTGAGAGCAAACTGCTGTGCCACACAGCCCATTACACACAATGTACAGTGAACACATTCTTCCTCTGTGGCATCAAACACAAAAGACCCTAAATTATTACCTGGTTTTGGGGAAAAAATACATTGAAATCATTATACTGGTAAGCAAAGATGCATCAGGCAGAATTAAAGCTTTAGCAACCTTTTTCCTAAGCCAAAGACCCCTTCAGTCAGTGGACAGCAGGCAACCAACACTGCCGCCAGAGCCATGGTAAACCTTGCCATGTTGAAACAGCAATGTCCAACCCAGCTCCCTCCTCTTGCTCATGTGAAGTTCTGCTTTGTTTTGCAGGGAGGTTGCCATTCCCCCTCTGCTCCAGCCATGACCAAGCAAGCCCAGTTGAGCCTCCCCAGCTGAACTTCTGGTTCAACACTTCCCTCAGGAGTTTGTGCTGTCAGATTGGAAGGGTGGGCTCAGGAGGATATGGGTGGGACGCAGTGGCAGCAAGGAAGCCCTTGTTCACAGCTCATTCAGGGAGGAAACGGGCACTGATCCCAAGGAAATTGTTTTGTGTTCCTGAGCAGCCGCGGGGAGCGGGGGGATGGTGGCGGCACTGGCCGGGCCTGTCCCGCTGCAGCAAAAGGCCACCACTGCAGCTGTGCTCCAGCATGGACACGGACATGGACACAGACACAGGGGATCCAGCCCTTCGTGTCCAGCTGCCCTGGACAATGTCCCCCCCAGGGACCCGGGGACAGCAGCCCACTCAGGCTCCGTGGTGGCAAGTGTGACTGCTCGCCCCACTCGAGTTTCAGCACAAGGGGTAGCCACAGCCAGCCCTTCCCTGCTCTCAGCGTCTCCCACAGGCACTGCCACACACACACCAAAGCAGAAGGAAAAAAGGGGACCTGCCCTCTGTACTACCAGCTAGACAAGCTGGCTCCCACCCTTTCTTCCCCCACCATTCTGTCCTTGCCCCTCCATGGAGGTGACTTGGCCACATTCTTGGAACTGGCCCAGGCATGTCACAGATACTCCATGCAAGCCTGAAGGCACAGCCACCTCTCAGAGTTCCTCCTGGGAATAAGCAGGGGCATATATTGTCACTTGTGGTCTGGACCAGGCTGCAGAGGGGCCCCGTGACTCGCTCCAGGGGACATTAAACATAACCTGCAAGCCCACAGTGTGGAGCAGGGAACAGGGCGGGAGCTCTCAAGGAAATATTTTGCTGAAAACAAAACTTTCAAAGCCTTTCAACAGCAGAGCACCGAAAATAGACTTCAGACTCCAAGGGAGGGGGAATTGGAAAAGGTTAGAAGCGGGGGAGAGAGAGAAAGAGGGAAAGATCAAACGATCGACGACAACCCTGGGGAAAAAGGGGGCGCAGAGGTTGCCAAAGATTTTTTAAGTCCATTTCCTGCAGGAGCTGGAGACGAGGAGGGTCAGTTTATTGCAGTTTGGCCTGAGCAGAGAGCTCTGTAAGAGACTCTTCAGGCTCACTCCAAACACAGCCATTCATTACCCACTGCTGCATCCTTCAAAACAGGAAGCGTTGCCAGAGCATTAATTTATCTCTTAATCGCCGTCCTTTTGTTGCTGTAAAAAATGTTTAGTCATAGATTTAATTCCTCTCACTCCACCCCCCTACATCCCGACCACCTCTGATCACACACACCGTGAAGAAACAGGGCTTGATGGCTTTTCTGATGGTTTTACTACAATTTAACTTTCAGAAGATCAGTTAACTTGCTCACACATTCTATTGAAGAATCCTGCATAGCAACAAGAAAGCCGCCTCTGGCACATAGTGGGAGTATAGTTCTTTGGGATTTCGCCGTGTCATTATTATTTCTCGCTCTTGTTATTGTCTCCAGTCCATCCTCCCCAGCCCCAATTTACTTTAAACAGATGTCTTATTTGTTCATAGCATGCTGAGGATTTGCCCTGGCAGAGAGATCTTTTTTTGTATTTTGTTTTGCCTTTTTTTCCCTTAAATCTGTTTTAAATTTTGAGAAGAGCCCATGAAACAATAGCAGATGTGTTGTAGCTACAATTAATTGGATAATTAACTTAATTCATGTATTGCATTTTAGGTTTGTGTTTCTTATGCAAGCGAGTGTGTGTGCTTGAAGCTGAGGTGGGCACGAGCAGCAGGGAGGAAGAGAAATGCTTGTTGGGGAGGTACATCAGGGGGTCCCAGCCATGGGTCCTGCAGCCAAGGGCAAGAGTGGGGAGAAGGCAGAGCAAGGAAGGGGCCACACATTTCAGCAGGGGCCAAGTGACTAAACATGCAGCCAGTGCTGAACACAGGAGTCTGGGCTGCAACAATTTCCTGGGGGTATGTCCCATCAGGCATGCATGGACTGTGGGGTGTATGGATAAGATCTGGGAGGCAGGGATTCAGATTCCCCAGGACAGAATAAGCCTCCGAGACACTTCTTGAAAGAAAGCAGAGGGATGGATGGACAACCAGTCCATACCATCGGGGCCATTGAGATATACCTGGGATGGAACAAGTCCCCACCAGCCCCAGACTAGCTCAGCATCTGGCTGCCCCATATTCAGAGCTGGTGTTCCAGCCACAGCCAGGGCAGACAGGACCCTGCTGCCTTCATGTGCCCCGCCAAACATCCCCACATCTCCTCTGAAGCCACTCGTCAGTGAATGTCTGCCCTGTGGTGAGCAGCCTCAAAACCTCGGTGACCTCTCAGCTGTGTGCTGTCTGCAGAGCCCAGGACGCCAGCTCTGCCACCCAAGCAGGCCAGCCATCCTTAGACGTGATTATTGTTCCTTGGTGTGGAGCCCCGCCAGGCGACACAGTTCCGGCTGGGCTGCACACCCGTCCAGTGGGAGGGTCAGGATCTGGCCCTGAGTGTTAACAGCCCTCCATGTCTCTAACTTAAAAGTTTTTCAAAGTCTTCCCGTGGCTATTTCATGTTGGTCCTGGCTGCTGTCATCCTTCATGTGTAAATGCTCCCAGTGTCTTCAGAGGCAGCTGTTTCTACAAGCCACCAGGGTGTATTCTGCAGCCCCAAAAATATCCTTTGTGACAGCCTGCATCCACCCTCCAGGGGACTCAAAACATTTCACAAATACTAAGCTCTCAAGACAGGTACAATGCCCACAGCCATTCAGAGCAGACTTTCTAGCTGCAGCCCTGGTGAATTTTCTTCTCTTGGCTTTTGCATGGGGCTCGAGAGCGGAGACTGTGAAGCGGTGTCAGAGCAACATGGGGCCCAGTTCTAGTTCTATCTCGGAGCAGCTAAATGACACAAGGGAGAACAAGGCTCGTGGACTGCAAGACAATTTGGACTGGATCCTGGAGCAAGCTTCAGGCAGGCAGACGGCATCCACCCAGAGCTCTCTGACTTCCCAAGGCTGCCCATGCTGTGCTCAGAACAAGACCAAGGCTTTGGCTCTCATTTACAAGAGCCTAAGTGAGACTTGAGGTTACTAACTACACTGCAAGTATTTTTGAAACAGCATTGTCCTTAGGAAACTTCACAGCATTGGTAGAAGCATCTGTCTTTTATGTATTATGGCTTATAGCTATCAGAAGAACAACTGCAACAACAAAAAGCCTTTTTTATGTATTAAAATATGTCTTTTTTCTATAAAATTTGCAGTAAAAATGGATCCCAACAAGTTGTTCACAAACACAGAACAAAAACTCCTCGAAGTGCTCAGATGAGAACAAATGATACTTCTAATTGCAGTGTACAATGCCAGATATTGGCATTTAACTCTAACTATGCTAAATGCAAATGTCAGCTGGAATGACACAGTCCGGCTTCATCACCCAAGGCATAATTTCCAAGCCAGGCTTAGACGGATCCAAATTTCCTACATTTTTTTCTTTTCTTCTCCTGTGGCAGCAGATGAGTGCAGAGAATGGAACTATTTAGCCTTCAAAAAGGCTGGGAATGGGAACCCGCAGAGGTCCTGGTTCATGCTTGACTAACAAATTACGGTAAAAACACAACATCACTAGCAGGGCTATTGGAGAGAATTATACCCAGAAGAAGTCCTCAGAAGAGGCTAAAAAGAAAATCCTGTTTAAACTAAAAGGGAAAATGTTATTCAGTACAGCATTTTTCTTCTTCTTTCCTTCTGGGTTGTTTTTTCCCTACCATATTCAGTTTCTGTTCTTCTTTTCTTTTAATTTGTAGGCTGCAAAGTTGCCAATTATTCTTTTATTCCTTTTCCTTTTTTTTTTTTTTTTTTACTCCTACAATGTCAGCAATATTTGGCACTTTTCTGGGATGCAGAGCACCTGGATCAATGGGATTAATGAATATTAGCTGAATTCAGACAGGGAAGAAAGAGGCAGTTAGCCTTTGTGATGGAGGACAGAGCTCAAACTTTCATGCACCTTAGAGAAATAGCTACATCAGTGAACCAAGTATCCAGTAAGGCTCAAGAGCCAGAAGCAATTAAGAAGAACCCAAATGCTTTAATGTTTTGTTATTGCACATTATGATTTCTAAGGCAGCTGCAACAGCCAGGGTGGGAGAGAGAGAAGCTGAGCCATGATTTATGGATACTTTGGGCTCATATTACTGGCATCATTAATCACAACTGCTGATAAATTAATCCACCTTCTAATTTGTGTGCAAGATGCTCAACTGAAAGTAGAGGACATGCCAATGTTTCACATAAGGTATTCTTACAGCTCACCACAAAGTGCTGGGTTTGAACCTTAAGCAACCTGGTAGTTTCTCCTGACAAACCAGCCAATGGTGAGTACAATCCAGAAAGTGGCTGCTGTCATAAAGGGGGTCCCAGGACATGAAACCAAGGAAAAGGATGGAGCCAAGCACAGTTTAGCACTATGGTGGCTAATCAAAAACTCACCTCTGACCCAGGCTGAATCCTGTACTCCAAACAACCATGTTTGAACCTTTTCCAAACCAGCTTCCTCTAAATCTCTGAAGGACATTCCTTACATTTTAATGAAGGCCACAAGTTTTCATTTCTCAAGTACTCAGAGACAGAATGAAATGACCAGATATGGGAAGGATAAAAAAAGCAATTGCTTAGCTGTGGTGAATTTCTAATGATGAACATAGACAAAAGGAGCATTTAGTCCATTCACAGATCTTTAATGATAACTGTCTATATATGATAACTCCAAGAGAAGAGCTTAAGATGGTTCTGGGAAAACTTTTCAAACCACACTGTATTCATAAAGATAATTTTATATTATTTTAAAACATTTTAGTGGCTCTTCCTGACCTCTAGGAAATCACACTTGGAATAGATAAATTGTCAAGCTTCATAAACTGAAGGAAATAAAAAGTGATTATAATATGTTTATTTCAAATAAAAACAAATTTTCCAAAGCATCCTTACATGATTATTTTTCAGTTAATTTTGTAGCCTATGCAGAACACCTGAAACTGTGGTTTAAAAATTCCTTGAGATATAACACTGAGAAAGAAATTGTTCTTTTACTCAAAGGTCTCAGTGGTTTCAGACCTTAAGCCTATGGCTAATTCAGGAATGATTTTCATCCACCCTAAAATTCAGAATGAAAAAGTGCTATGTGTAGAAAGCAGACAGAAGCACCTATTCTGACAGGTTGATTTGCGAAAATAATGGTAGCTGTTTGAAAATGATCAGAGTTTTTTTATTGCTAGAAGCAGTTCCATTAGGAATGCATTAGCAGGCAGAGTGCAGCTGAGGTGGTCAAAGGTGCATCATAAATGCAATTTATCTTATCAATATCACTTTCACGTATATGATGTCTAATGTTTATATACCTATGGGTTGCCTGGGTATGTGTGTGAAATATAGAGAAGCAAGTCCAGCTCTGCTTTGGTTTACTCCGATACAGCTATTAAAATTACTAGTTCTGTAATTGGAATAGTGTAATATGGCTAGTTCACATAACTGGAAACAGAAGTAGATGTCAAACTTCATTGTGTGAGTGCCATAAGTTCTATGGTATAATTTTGTATTTCAAACCCATAGCTTGCAAGTTGTTATGTATAGAGACAGATAGATAAATCGATCAATTGATCAAATGATCAGTCTTTCTTTCTTTTTTATTGTCCAGGAAGTCAGAATGCTTTTTCTCAAATATTTTCCACTCACTGATGCCCTCCCTCTTGAGTACATGTCAGTAAATTGAGTCTGGTATTTCCTCAATTAAGATATCTAAAGTGAAAGCAGAGACAACCCTGCTCCCACTCTCTAATTTTGACTCTGCCAGCCCAACCTTTTCCCATACACTCTTCCCAGTCTACTGCAGTGGTATCAGAATTTAGAGCATGGTGAAGAAGAGATGAAGCTCCTTGCTGGTCAGCTATCCTACACTCAGGCCTGCAAGCAACCAGGTGCCATTGTATCTGTGTTCTTGTTGGGGTGTGAGAGCACCTTACCTTTTCAGGAGGGTAAGGTTGCTTAGACTTTGCCACATCCACTTCTCTGGTTGCAATGCACCGAGAATAACACAGCAGTTTTAGGAGGCAAGTCCCTTCCATGAGGATGGGATTTACCCAGGGACCCCTCTCTAATGCGAAATCTTCATCTGTCATCATTGCCAGTTAAATACTCATTCCTGTTTTCCATCAGCAAGTGAGAGCAGCATGAGGTTTCCTTTGAGCTCCGGGACAAAAGAGTCATGGAAATTGTTAACACAGGGCAAGAACAGTTTTAAGAACAGGCCAGGTCTCAGAAATCTAAAATGCAATTTTCTTTTCTCCTCCTCCTCTTCCCTTGCACACTCTCTGCCATCCCATTTTATCAACCGCATGCAGCCCTGGACTGTGCTGGCCTTGCTGGGCTCTGCAGGGACAGTTACCACATGCCTGAAACCCCTTTCCAGGTTCCCAGGACCTCAGCAGTTCTTTTAAAGGAGCTGCTTTTCATGACTTGAAAGTAAATAGACACAATTTCTAATCCCTTGAGCTGCAAAGTTATGGAGAGTTTAAAGCCTGCTGCTCCAACAGCAAGTTTAGCAGTCCATTAAAAAAGAAGGGTGTCCTCAGTTATCTGACCTTTCAGGAAATTGAGGCATCTCTTCTGCTGACTTTTTCATTGCCCCCAGAGAGCCACTGATGAGATCCGGACACGGAATGGAGGAGCAAAGAAGAGCTGTGGTTTACTTTTATTATTCCAGGGAGAAGAGAGACAGGCAGCAGAGCTGCTGCACCTTGGAGGCGTGTGCCTGCCTGTGCACACTCTGAAAGGGGCCAACACAGTGCAGCAGATCCATCAACAGCACTTTGAGATGTCCAAGGACCTGGCCCTCTCCATGGAGCTGTGGTGGGAGGCTGTCACTCAAAGGGAGTGAGGGAGAAGAGAATAAATGCCAGGAATGAATCTGTGAGGGCTGTGTACTTTGTTCAGGCTGCAGAGGACGACCTTTGGAATCTGCAAGGCACAGGTACATTAGTTCTCCATCTGCACCAGCCCTAGAGGCATTTTAACAGGCTGCTGACTTCTGCCTCTTCTGAGGTTCTATCCCCACGATAGACTGCCTTGCTGACTAATACCACCTGGCACAGCTGAGCTGTTCCAGCCAGAGGTGAGGGTATCCCTGCCTGTACTCCAGCTAACCTCTGCCACCATTATGGCCTTCATTCCCCATTTCCTCTCCTTCTTTTCCCAGGAAGACAGACCGTTTTCATCCACACAACAGAACTGAAGATAGTCAGAAGACTGAAGCCAGGAAGACTCTTGCCCCACATTTCACCCATGCTTGGATATTCAGGGTGAACTACAAATCTTGCCTTCAGAAACCCTTTCTGTTGATTTAAAAGGGCTACTCCTGCCAGTGGATGTTTTATTTAGGAACAGTCTGGTACACAATAATTAATGTTAAGAGGCCATGTTTCCCTGCTGAGCAGTAGCTTATGTCAGGAGCAGTTCCATTTCCTATGCTGGGAAGGCATCAGGATCAAAGAGCTGCCCTCCAGGAGTAGGGAGGCTCAGCTCCTGGCCTCACAAACACCTCTGCCAGGCTGGCAAGGAATTTGCCATGGGGCAGCCTAATTGCATTAAACAAACCCTGGCACCAGAGTGAGAGAGGCACAGAAGGGGACCCCCAGTCACTGAGGGACACTACTGGGTGCATTTATTAAACCTCTATTGATAAAACCTCTGACCCTCTGAATCTCCCAGCCTGAACAATGACTGCTGTGTCAAGCAAGCTTACTTCTTTGTTACTGTCTCACTTCCCCATGAACTTCTTCCTTCTTTGTCCTTAGCTGATGTTTGCTTTGCCACAGGATTCGTGTTCATCTCTGGCTCCATCTCTCTGGCTTAGGAGATGGAATTGGCAAGCTGGTTTTTAACCCTGCCTCCTTTCACATACATTCCCCATCAAGCACGTCTGATGGACATGATGTGACTCTCTCAGGTCACATTTTAGCTGTGCAGGACACACAAATCTAGTCTGAACCCATGGAGTAGTCTCCTTGTAGAGCTTCTATAGAGAAAACTCATGTCCAAGAAAAGATTCACCCATCCAAAATCAACCTTTCAGCCATGTGCACACACCCATGCAGGAGTGCACTGCAGTGAGCCACTCTCCAATCCACCCACCTGACCTCTGCACTGACACACCTGGGTGGGCACATGGTCACTCCAATCCCCTGCCCAAGTATTTTTGGAAGGAAAAAGATAAATGCATTCAGAGAATATCAGCTAGCCACTCTACAGAGTTGGGGGCTTTAGTTTTGGGGTACTGAAGGATTTTTAAACATCTACAATGTTTAAGCGCCTGCCATTTTTAGTTGAATCAGCATGAGACAAATTCAAGGGAGGGATTTCAGTGCAAGCAGAGTCAAATCAATGTTAAAAGATTATAAAAGGCTCCAACCAATAAACACAGTCTGAGAGAGCCATGATAGTCAGAAGGAAATATAGCCATTGCACCTGTATTATTCTGCTATATAAACATTTTCCAAGGCCTAGTACCAAGTATATTAAAAATGATGCCAGGTTCCCAGGGCCCTTTTTCCTCCCAAAGCCTCCTTCCCCCTCAGCTGGCTCCTTTGGTGATGCTGTCAGCCTGGCTCTTCACAGGCACCAGGAGGAACGAAGGGCTAAAAACACCCCCAAACACCCAGACTCTGCCCTACAGGGAGCAGGCAAGGGAGGTTGGTGTTGTTTCAGCTTTACCATGCAACCAGGAGCGCTACTCCTGCATTGCACTTGCCCAGAGGCATTGCCCCCTCCCAGGAGATTAGCTCAGATCCAGCACTGATGACATTCAGATCTCTGTCTCTTTTTCTCTTAGATATGAAAGCATGTAGGAACCTACAGGGAGTCAGAAGTTCACAGACCGTCTGGTACTTGCTTGAATTGATGTGAACCTCTGCTGTGGAAATTTTTCTGGGACATGCTTTCTCATGAGTACACCACACTTTCAGTCTGGGTGAAAATACCACAAGAATAACCTTTCTCATGGTATTTCAGTATTTATTTTCTGGTTCCTGTCCAACCCTAAATCAGGAAGTGCAGAAGCGTGAGAAAATTTTATAAAAAGAAAAAAAGAAGTTAAATAATGGGTTTTAAGCCTAGACAAATTTCTGTTCTGCTTGAGCCCAAGGCAAAAGTTTGTTCTTGTTTTATTCCAACAGGTTCATCCATTTTTAGCTGCTGCTGCAAGAGCTGTCACATCACTGTGAGGCCGTCAGCAGAGAGGCCAGGGGAAGCCCTGAGCCTTGCTCTTTACTTCTGATGTGCTACAGACTCCTTAGCCAAGTCACTAGGCACTGTGAGGGTCTATTCCCAGCCTCCCTATGAAGATCACTAATATTTAGCTTGCTTTGAGAAGTGCTTCAAGATTCTTGGGTGAAATCTCCTATACAAGTTTAAAATTCTTTCCAAAAATTAATGTCCCTATGTTTTGTACCATTTACAAGTGTGACTGAGCCTGTATGTAGCCCTTTAAGTCTTTAAACAGTGGGATCCTTTCATAGTGACTTAGGATATGATGTAATGTCTATGCATTGTTAACGGGACCAAAGTGTAATAAACATTCATTTTAATGAACAAAGCAAAGAGATGTAACTCAGAAGACCCACGGGGAGATGTGTTGTATAGAGTTGCCATGTTTGCATACATGCTTTTCTGACTGCAGTCAGCTTTAACAAGGGTAAAATACTATTGATGTTAAATCACATGTGGGTTTTTGTTGTTGTGGGGCTTTTTGTTGTTTTGTTTTTTGGGTTTTTTTTAAATGAGCCTCAGAATTGCAGGGGTGTTCCTGAAGACATAATGTCTACATCTGTACTAATAAGCTAAATGTGTCCAGGACTGTGCAGTGGCCCCAAGGCCAACTGGCATGGAAAAGCCTACCTCCATGCTATTGAACTCTCCTTGTCTCCAGAACAGCAGGGCCACATCCAACCCACCTCCTGGGAACGGGCTCTGGCTGGCACTGGCTCCAGCACTGTGCCAGGAATTGTCTGGGAGAGCATTAGCTGGCACCAGGCTTGGCCATGCCAGAGACCATTTGAACAATTAACAGCGCAGACATGCAAGTGCCAGGGCCTGGCATCATTCCCTGTCACTGCTCCATTTATTAATATCAAGTAGCCATGTGGCCTGCAGAGCCTTTATTGCTGCTGACAGTACCAGGAAAGGAGAAAGTCGGGGTTACTTTTGCAAGGCTGGCAGATAGAAAAAAAACAGGCTGCTTGGGTTCTTTTCTTGTAAACTCCACATGCTTTATATGGAAATTATTATGAGACAATCAAAATGGGAGCCTGCAATGCTGCCTTGGCAAAGCTGCTTTTCAGCCTTGTAGTGTTTTGAAAAAGGCTTCACGCTCAAGGCTGCTCAGTACTAAAGAATACCTGGTCAAACTCATTTTTCTTATTTTTATTTGAATAAAGTGATGTAACCAGGACAACGTATTGTTCTTACAACTCCACTGTGTCGCATGAAGTCCCTGGAACCTCATGGCATGCTATTTAGTTGCAACTAAATAACTAGGACATCTGATGCTACCACATGTAAATCCTTTACAAATAAAATGTCTTGCCTAAACTCCTGTGCTCCACTGTTGTTTGGATGATGTTCAATTGAAATTAAATGGAACTCTAGAAATCTGTGGTCTTTCTTTCATGTTTTCCTAGAAAAAGTTTGCAAGTAGTACATAGAAATCAGGGGGAGGCTATTGTCTTCCTATCTAAGTACTAAGTTGTTTTTTTCCAGAAATTTCCTAGCAGTAGAGAGAAATTACCAGTACCACATGTGTACAGCAGAAACATCTGTCTTTGATGTATGGTTTGCATACCTAGTGAGAGCATTAGGTTATCAAATGCTAAACAGTTCTTTCATACTTTCTAAATAGTTGAACATGAGAAACCTGCCCATCCAACCCAACACTTCACATCACTAGCATATAGGCATTTCAGCCTTTTCCTTTCTTGCTGGGAGATGAATCTCAATCACTCAAAAGAGAAACTGCTTATCTTTCTTTTGTTGACACAGCAGTGGATTGACAGGCTAAACAGCCTTCTGAACCTTCCCATAAAAATTGTGACAAAAAGTGATGGTCCAGGAAGAGACAGCCAAGACAGCAGTTTCATCTACTTATTTCCGTGTTTGACCCAGAACAGAATCTAGGGCCCCACCAAAATAAATGTTTTTCTAGTCTACAACAGGCAGTTGCCCTGAGGAGCTCTTGGTGGAGCAGGTGCTGATGCTGGTTTGGGAGACCCAAGTTCTGCTACTGTTATTGCTCACTAGTTTATTTCTCTTCCTCCCTGCCTCTAGGCTCAGTTCAGCAAAGGAGCATGTGCTTAACCTCTCTGATTTCAACAACAATTTAGACACCAAACCTGTGCTGTAATGCTTCTCTGAGTAGGCATGTGCTGTTGATCATGCCAGATGCTGTTCCATACCCGATTTCTGCCAGCAAGAGCTTCTCAGCTGCCTGAACACACATCTAGGCTTGAACATTTGCCTTCATTTGGAAGAGGAGACAGGTTTTCTGCAGACTCTTTTGTTGGGCTTGCTTTCCCTCTGCTTTCAGTCTTACCTCTTTCTGCTTTTCTCACTGGACCTTGGTCCAGCCAGAATAAGGAGCCTTATGAGCAGAGCTCACTTCAGCCTCACAACCGCTTTATCCCACTTGAGAGATCCTGGCAGTATTGAAAAACACCTGGCCTGAACTTGGTGTTGTTTCTAAATGTTAGCCTGAAACCCAGTCTACTTGAGCTTTAATATCATGGCATTCATAGAATCCTTTTCCTTCTTCATCCAGCGCAGGCTGCAGGACTTTTACACCAGCAAGCTGATGTCAGTATGATGTCAGCAGAACACAAAAGAGCATTCCTGGGACTTAGAGCTGACCAGGATGGTCTCCTCTGCCTGGTCCCTGGACCAGGGCAGCCTCTCCAAAGACTTGTTAGGTTGCCATAGACTTTGCACAGACAGCTGGTGAGCTTCACAAAAAAACTGTATTAATTCTTGATGATGGCTACTGCTCTACAGGGAAACAAAAGGCTGCTCTGCAGACACTCGGCCTCCTTGCAGCACTTTGTGGTGTTTAGCTTTAAATGTGTTTTGCCCCAGCACCTTAGCAAGGTTTTTTTGGTGCAATAGGAAGCTTAGAAGCCAGAGGAATTCATAAGGCCAGTCTTTGATTCATCCTGTAACCTAAAAATACAGACTGATTCCTGCAGTGGTTATTTTAGTACCAGACAGCAAACTGCTTCCTTGAGATGAAAAGGCTCAAATACCGGCACCCTCCTCATAAACAGGATCTTGAGGTATAGGGAGAAGAGTAAGACAATTTAGACTGCACAAGGCCCACACAAATGCAGACACAAAAATACACAAACATGCCAGCAAGGCAAGATAAGCAACACAGTTCATCACAGAAATTCCTGCCTGTAATTCCTTTTGAGGAAAAATAAGTAAATAATAATAGTAATAATTTACAAAAAAAAATTAAATAAATTTAAAAATGCAATTAAGCTCTCCCTTTTGTTTCTGCTAGGCTCTTCCTGCACTTGAGAGTCACCAGTCTAAACATGATCTCCTGGTCGTTCTACACCTGAAGGAATATGTGTTCATTAAAATCTGTAAATATCATGTAGTACTTTAATACAGCACCCGGTGTTCTCCTTGCCTCTCACCCTGGAGGTTGATCCCAGTTTATATAAGAAGAGGGGGAGGGGGGGAAAGAAAACTAGAGAGAAGGTGTGTTTTCACAACACAGCATATTTTCTATCAGATAGACTACAGACACTCCAAGTGTGCATATTTGAATTGTAAAGAGTTGATGTTTTGCAGCCCTGTTGGTGGAGCTTCAGCAAGAAGGGACACATCTTTGGTGAGTTCTGGCATGATTTTATGTACAACACTTTGCCCTTGCTCTTGCTGATGTCTTGAATCAATCAGTGCTACACTTTCTTTCTTAACTGGAGAATCTCCAGAAATATCTGTGAGTACTCCATGACAGGAAATTTAACTCTCCTTAGCAAACAAATAGCCAGATTCCAAAAGGACTTTTCTGAAGTAAACTGCATTCAAAGGTTTGACTCCCTATTTATTTCCACCACTGGGATTTTAAGGGCAACCTTTGTGTGTAAAGATTAGCCATGTGTGTCTGAAACCTGGTGAATCACCATTCAAAAGAAGGTTTCAAGAGTCCAGCTACTATTTTGAGGTCTGACAGTAATATAGCTGTAATGCAGGTTTCTAATGAGAGTCTCCAGCTGAAAAAGTCCTTTCTCATCATTTTCAGTATCTCTTTGCTCTTTGCTTGTGCTTCACTGAAAATGAGATGCAAATGAATAAGTGAACTAGGAGGTGCTGAACCTGAAACAATTTTCATGGAGAAGTGAAAGACCGTAAGGTGAACAGGAAGAACAAGGGTATTATCTCCACTGTAACACCACTGGAGTCACCAGAGGTGCTGCAAGGAGGAACTGTAGTGGAACGCTCTGTGACAAGGATGCTAATTCAGGTGGGGAGAGCTGTGGTTTTGGTGTTGGGCAGAATGAAGCTCTTCATGGAGCTTGGCCTAGCCCCCGTAGCTCTGGAGTGCTGGAAGATCAGTATAGTTTGGACAAGCACACACTACTCAGGGACTCTCATACTTCTCATTCTCCAGTGCTGGGTCAGAAATCTCACAGGACAGTTTTCATGTGTTTACTCAGCTAGTTTAACCTTTCCTTCCAAGAAACACTGTCATGCCAACAAGAGAAATTACCTTTCTTCACACCTTAGAAAGGGTTCATCGCAAGTTTGTTTTGCTCTCGTGTTTGGGTTGGACAGATGCAAGGGTGTTTTTTCTGATTTTACCCCAGCTGGTTCATTTCTGCTTTTGCTTTCATGTGCCTGTTGTCTTCAGGAGAGGATTCCCTGCAGGAATAAGGTGGCATCTCCTCAGGCTGCCTCCAAGCTACTGCTGACATTCATGCTGCAACCCATCCTCTGTCAGAAGGTGAGCAATCAATTACACACAGTCAACAGCTCCTCAGAGCAGATTTTCTAAGAGCCAGTGAAAAATAAGAAAAACACTAATAACTATGTCAGGCTACCCCATGCTTCTTACAAGAAAGAAAGCAAATAAAGAGCTTAGTGTCTCAACCGATAGCTTCTCTCACACAGCTCACAAAGCAGCCAACAGCCACTTTCCATGGGCCCCCACAACTGGGAGACAGCTCCAGATAGGGGACAGGAGAGTGAGGAAGACTGTCTTGGCTGTTTTCAAGAATGGATGGCAAAATGAAGCTTTTCCAGTTAAATCTTTTGCTGATGTTAGGGACAGGCACAAACACTCCCATGCTGACATCCCACAAAAATCAGAAGCTGCTTCATATCACTCTCCTTCTCCCTACCCCCCACACCTCTGGCAAGGAGACCAGTGTCCCACTTCCTAAAATTCAGTGGTGGGGGCAAGGGGCCACCTGGCCCTGTCAGTTGTAGCAGGGCTGTGAGCAAACCTACATATGAACACCATGTTCATGCACACCATTCAGGATACACATACAACAGGGGCTGAACTTTACTGGTACAGACTCCCTCTGCTTTGGCTCTTCTCAGCTTGTGAGTACTTTTCCTTTACAATCTCTACAGCACTCAATCTGCATAATTTTTCAGCACATGCACACAGCATTTTCTGTCCCTGCTGCTTCTCAGAACACTTTGAACAGGTTCAATAAAAACACATTTATGCCAATGTTGGCTTCTTTTGTCAGAGCAGAAATAGTCCAGCTCCATCCCACAGACCTCCTACTGCTCTGTGTAAGATCCAGTTCAAGTGCCTCTGCTCTGCCCTGCCAACAAGCAGGCTCTACCTTCACACCCTCTTGCTTTCCTCACCACTCCCCTCCATCTTAGGAAATAATTAGCAAAGAAGAATTAATAAAGCAGTATGGAGTGCACTCCTGAGGCTTCCAACAGCTGTTGGCAGCGGCTCTCCTACTCTTGGTGGTGCTCCACTTCCCTAGAGAACCACATAAGCCTTCTCTTCCAGGTGCCCCCAGCCTCTGCACACCTGGGCTGAGGTCAGAGGAAGAGAAAGGCACTGGCGTGACACCAGCCTCTTGCAACATCTGGAAATTCCAGGAGTGGGGACTGTGCATTTCCCTCAGGGCAGAAGAAGCCAGCCTTGGTGGGGTTGCAGTGCCCTCCTGCATAACACCCTGCCATAATGAATAGGTGGGCTGTAGGTATAGGCTATTCATAGGCCCTACAAAGTGCTACTAAAGCAGCATGCACATCTGTGGTGTTGCTTGCCTCAGCCAAAAGTGTTACAAATAGAAGCACAACAGCAGAAAAAGATAACACACAGCTTGATGAGCACTTGTGAGTGATTTTACAATTTGAGAGATAAAGGAGCAACAAGTCTGCAGGCTGCAGAGCTCCCTGGCATCAGGACCGGCACCAAGGGGATATTCCTTCACTTCCTACTTCTCAGGAGAGATGGCCAAAGGGGAAGACACAGTTCCTTTGCTATCTCCTCTCAAGTCTCAGCTGCTCTACCAAGAGCCACTACAAAGGTGTCAGTAAACAGCAATGAAG
The DNA here is from genome assembly GCA_013397095.1 of Sterrhoptilus dennistouni. NCBI lineage: Eukaryota > Metazoa > Chordata > Aves > Passeriformes > Zosteropidae > Sterrhoptilus > Sterrhoptilus dennistouni. Next base: position 905,273 of record VWZU01008650.1, read on the forward strand.
AAATTTCCTCCCTAATTTTCCAAATAAGTGTCAAGTACCCCACCACAGAAGTACGGCCAGGGAGCAAAGCAATACATTATTCTTGCACAAGGCCAGACATAAACAAGCACTCCTAATGGGGCTGGGGCAAGGGCTTTGCTGTCCATTAGCTACCTGCTGAGCATAAATGTCTTTGGCTGCATGGATGTACTAACATGAGCATGTTCATATGCTCTTTCTCTAAATAATGAGAATAGACAAAAACATGGACTGTAGTAAAAGCCGCAAGAGATATCTGTAGCTGCAGTCCTGCAAGAAAGAGGATTTCTGGTTCAGGGCAGCTTAGAAGCAGTGGGAATAGCTGTTCAATATAATTTTGTCTAATATCTGATCTCACCTATGGATGTCTGCACCAGGGAGATCAGGATTTTCTGACATTCCAGGAATCTCTGTGCCACCTTGTGTAGTCTGGAACATTCCTTCCACCTTGCCATACACATAACATGACACATGTTCACTGGTTTTCACTGATGTCATATGATTGCAACATCCTTATCTGATTAGCAAGCTCAGGCATGCATGGCTCATGTTGTATCTCAATTAATTTTACCGACAAACATTGATGTACTAAATCCTGAAACAATGCCTACGTAACCCCCCAGGGCATTGTTTTGATTCCACCCTGGCACAAGGTCACTCTCCTCTTGATGGATGATTTTTCATTCTTTATCTTTTCCTAACAGTTGTTTCTTAAACAAGATTTTCACTGTCAATAAACAGAATCAGCATCACAAAGTGTTTCAAAATTTAATGGCTCCTGCCAGCTGTTGTTCAGAAGTTTAAAGTACATATTTTAATTTTATTGCTTGTTGAATCCAATAGCCAAATACTTATTTAATGTCTCAAGGCTTCCTCTAACAGCCTGAGTACCCTGCAAAACAGAGATGCAGAGGTAGCAAGCACACGGTCTCCAAAGTAAGCCTGACTGCATTTGCAGAGTGCCAAACATACTGACCTGAAATTTTCTGACTGCTGTCGGTGCCCAGGCTGCACCTCTCCAGAGCACTGCATTGCTCAACCCTACACACCTCCATGGCCAGATGGCCACACCAGGGACTGGCAGGTGCCTCTCACTACGGACAGCTGGGAGAATCTCCTGAGGAAGATGTGCTTTTACTGTTGCCTAACCTACTTGCTCATACCTCCCACCTGGACGGGAAGACCGTGGATCCTTTCCAGGATGCTTTTTTTACTCTCTGCCTTATCAGCTCTGCCAAAAAAGAGTTATGAACTATTCCAGGATTCTGGCATGCTGCCTCACCCATCCTGCCTGCTGCTCACAGCACCACCCAACCCATCCCACCAATATATCACCCTTCAGGGACCATTACAAGCCACTTGTCTGGAGACCATGATTCTCCAGGCACTTACACCTTTTGAAGCTTTTCTCAGCATCCAGGACACCTATGGGCTTCTGCCAAGGGGTTCAGCTCCAGACTTTCCTTCCAGCAAATGACCTGCAAGGGAAATGTAGGAAAAGTAGTATCCAGATCATCATCTGCTATAAATTAACAAAGCCTCACTAAAGACATTAAAGCTCTACTGGTTTACACCATCTGGGAATTTGGCCACAGGGGAGCACTTAATGTCTGCCTTTATCACAGATATACATGGGAGGAAGGCTAGTGCCCTATCTGCTCTCAGCTAGCATTACCAACCCCTACAGAAACCAATAGGAGCTCTCTACTCACATCAAGAGGAGAATTATGCCCTAAAATTAGCATGTGTTTGAATCAGTGCATTTTATCTTGTTTGCAGATTAGTAGCATTGAGCAGATATTGAGGGCATCAGAAAGCTAGCCAGTTTAAACAAAATGAGAATTGACCTAAATTTCTGCTAAGCCAAAACTGATCTTTTTAGAAGGGAGAGTGAAAAAAGGTGTCCAGAAATACTCGTGTTTTGGTTCATTTGATTATACTATGCACCTATCTTCAGCAGACGAGAAAGAGTAAAATTTCACATTGGTCTGAACCGGGAGGAGTTGTGCTCCTGTCCTCAGAATGGAAAGCTTCAATTCTAATTTGTAGACCAAACAGATAATGACAAATAGGCTTTGGGTGGTTTATTTAAATCCTCCAAAGCTGTGTCCATTAACTATCTATAAGGTTGGGCAACAACTTGGTTAGTCTAGAGTGTCTTGCAAAGAGAAATCATATTTGCTGTGTAGTGTTTCATATATTTCTGCATGCTGTCTCACAACCATATTTGAAATAGCAAAATTGGAGGAAATCTGGAGTGAAATGAAAGTAACATGTTTATTCTTTATATTTATAGTGGCAATAAATTTCCTTAAGGTGCTGCCTTTTCTGTTTAATGCAGTGAGTACCATATATGGGCTGGGTAATGGATGTTTTATGAATACAGCCTTGCCTTGAGCAATTGATTGCTTAATTGAAAAGATTAAAGATTGAAGCAGGCAAAAATACGAAAGAAAAAAAACTACCATGAATGGACTGTGATTATATATCAATTTCAGCAAGCTAGCAGGTAAATTACAAGTATAATAGAAGATTTAATATAATTAAATCTTCAATAAACAGCCTCTTCCTCTAAGAACACCTCTGCAATATTTTAAAACTTCTGTACTTTGCTGAAAGAAAAAAGTCACACACTCTGCTTTGTAGTTTATATTTCTTTAAGTCAGACATGTTTTTTGGGTTTTTTGGGGTAGTTTTTTTGTCATTATATATTTCTTTTTCTGTGGATAATATTTTTCCTGCTAGAAGAATGTAGAGGGTGTATGCAGAGAACTGTTTCCTCTAGGTCTTAATGCACTTCCTCTATCTGTATCTAAGCCACAAGCCAAAAAAGACCCAAGTGAGTTGCTATTTCACATTGCAGAAGTGTGTAAGCACTCTTGTTTTCTTTCTGCTGTATTTTATCTAGCTGTGCCTTTTTCTTGTTTATCATAGATACATATATATTTTATTTTTTTTTAATCTAATGCAGTCTGTAGGTGAATGATTAGAGATCCAGTGAAAAGCAAAATTACTGAGATGGACTGGTTACTGACGTGAGGTGTTTTTGCTAGTGTATTTATCCACCGATTCCACTGTTATGAATAACACACATATTCATCACGCCACTGCTTCAAGGGACAATGTTCTCATCCAGGCCCTCTGTGCATTTTAAGTAGCTGCACCTTCCCCTGAGATCTGGGAGTAAAGGACTAAACTTATCTTTGGTGTAAATTCTACAGAGATCAGTGAAACCACTGAGACCTAGGATGAATCTGACCCAGGGAGAGAGACTCTCAGGAGGTCCATTTAATCTCTGTCACAGCATGATTTTCCCCAGGAATCACCATAGCCATCCACCTCTCTAACATCCATAATAAATAATTTATTCACAGATATAAGGAAGCACTTTGCCTCAATCTACTAATGATTTTAGCTCTGAAAGGGGCTCTGCCACGCTTAAATCCTCTTTACATTGCTTGAGAGATTCAAAGTGCCATTATGGTAAAATGAGATAACAAGAAATGAATAGGAGACAGTACACTGCAGTAGTTATCAGCATTTCCACGGCAATTTTCAGGTGGATCTTCAGCTATTTAAATATCCAAGTGAGGTTCATCTGAAGTCACCTTAGCTGTCCAGTCAACAGAGACCAACACTTCTGGGGGGGTCTTTTTGTATTACAGATGGAGCCTATGTGATGTGTAAAGGTTTTGACAGCTAAAGCCAAGCGAGATTAAATCAATTCCTAAATATCTGTTTGAACTCAGTCCCTTCTCACCAAGCTTGGTGTCCTCCTGACTTGCCTTGCCAAGTCTCTTAAGCCACAGTGAAGAGGCAACAGTAGGACCCAGGGATTTGGCTTCAGCCATCTGCAAACACCACAGCTAGAAGCAGTATACAGCTACATATGTGGAGATAGTCCTCATCTCCAGAGGTCAGCTTCCAGTCTTGCTTAGGTCCTGGCCTGAGACCTGCTAAGTGTGGCAAGTGCAGCAGCAATCCTCAGAGCCAATGTCTTTGTAGCAGAGAAATGTGCTTGCTGCAATCCCTTCCTCACTTGCACAGAGTCTGCCCTCTATCTGACTGACCGCCACGTTATATATATCTGAGGACTCTCCTCTCTAGATCAAAATTACCTGGCTTTTCTTATCAACTGCTGCTCCAGTCTAGAAGCTTCCAATATAAGTCTTTTGTGTTAGCTTTAATATCTCTGGTTAATTTCCTCCTTGATGTGCCCTTTTTTATTGCCCTAAGTAATTCATTTCCATCCCTGGCACTGCACATTTTAAGAATTGATTTAAAATTAATACATGAATAAAACAGTATAAATAATGTATGGTTGCTGTATTTAATATTAATAGCCATTAAGTGAGGAAAAGATTGCATACCTGCAGATGATTTGCAAAAGGATTGTGGGGCCATAATATTACATTTCAAAGAGAGACATTGAGGGTGCCTAATGCTTCCCATCAAAAGAGACATTTTTATTTCAGCTGCCTACAGATTTGTCAGACTTCTCTCCTGCAGAGATTCTTTTGAAAACAGACTTTTGCCTCACTGCTATGCACATTGTGGAAAACATCTCCAAAATAGCTCAGACATTTCTGTGAATGAAACAAGACAGAAAAGTGTGCTGTCTGCTGACATAAGACAAGCTAAGTGCACAGAGCTAATAGCACTGTGCTGTGGAGCAAGAACCAGGCAGAGATGTAGCCAGTCTGTCTTCAATGTCCTTGTGGAAATTAATCTCCTCCCTGAAATCTGGCCTTGTGGAAGTGTTTGAAGCTACCAAGCACTGACTTGCTGGAACACCTCTCTACACATTTGCTTGCAGAGGGCATGCACCAGCCTGATACCAAGGAGTCTGTCCTCCTTTCTGTGCACCACAGCAACCTTGAGCTCTTACAGCACTAGTTCTCCCCTCGATCTGAACTCAGTGGGCAAAAGGATCACACCAAGGAGAGCTAGGATGGAGGATGAGGACAGGAGACATGGCAGAAAATAAAACTGCAGGCTGGTAGGCAAGGACCAGAAAGGTAAACTAGCAATTAGAGCAGAGTCCCAATGTGGTGAGGAGACCAGGATTTAGTAAAACTGGGAATTAAGGAGTGTAAGATAGAGAAGAAAATACTGGGAGGGGCAGTGCCATTCACAGAGATGCCGAATTTCCTGCCCTTGGGCATTTCAATATGCCCTTGCACCTGTGTCCCATAGCTAGTGCGCAATACAGTGTACCCAGAACTTCTACAGAGCCATGACCTTCTCACTGCCCTGCCAGGAGCCCAAGCAAGCAGAGACCTGGAGGTTTTGTCTTGGCTTTTGAACATACCTCTCTCTTTCATATGCTGTTTTACTCTGGAGGAAGAAGAACAGGAAGGTCCTGGCATTTAGGAAACAGCTCCCTGCCAGAAAGTCTGCCCTCCCTCATCCTGACCATACATGGGGATCACACACCTTGCTCACTGTCTGGCTCTGCCATCAGACAGGTCAGATGAGATGAGCTGACTGTCTGCTAAGGGGAGAGAAAAGGCTGAGACCAAGGAGACCAACATCCACAGGATATGTTTGGTTTCCAGTAAGCAAGGGGTTAATGCTGGTTGAAGCCTTCACACAGGTATAGTGAGTCAGGGCCAGAACTGATGGCTGTCCAGGAGGGAATATAAGAAACTTTCATTCTTTAAGAAGGAAGATGGAGGGGAGAAAGGATTGTTTTCACTCTTGATGAACAAGGGGTTTTGACCATCAGTACAGGGATTTCACCTCATTTTTTAATGAGTCAGTCAAAGGCTTGCTTTTTTCACACACTTTTCCATGGCGCAGACACAGCCCTGAAAGCTTTTCTTGTAGTGCCTTTTCCTTACCTGTTTGTGCAGTTGTCATCCCACCATGACCCCATGACCCCCTTGTCAGGTACAGTGAGGAGAGAAGGAGCTTTATGCTGTTTTCACATCACAGAGACCCTGATCAAGCTTCAGCTGCAACAGCTGGGATGCTAGAAGCAAAAAAATGTTGTTCCAAAGATGCTTTATATGCCTCTGTTGAAATTTTGTGAATCTGTTACTAATTTTTCTGTTTGTGTGTGATTATTTGTGAGGCTAAAACAGGAAGGAGCATGTAGTGAGATGAGGGTGGTAGAGCTCATCTGAGTTCTTCCATGATGAGTCCCTGCAGTGTCTCATCCGTGGGTGATTAGTCCTCCTGTACTTTGCCTTGTCTGGAACTCTTCTCTGTTTTGGTCCCAGATGTTTCCGTAGTCTCCCCAAGAAGAGAGGTTGTTTATCTATTCTTGGATAACCTTCTCAGAAACAGGCAATGAGGATATCCAAATCATCCTAGTGATGACAATAAATTCCCAAACTCGCTGGATCTGGTTTGTATACTGTTCACTTGTGATAGCAGCCTGACTTCAAAGGAAAACAATTTCTGTCATTGAACAGCAATACTTCATCAAGACAAACTTTAGCTACAGGGCTGTCCCATGCCACAACTCAACTTCATCATATTCAGCTAAAGAGGCAGGACTCAGCATCTCCAGATGAAAAAGCAACACTCTAGAACCAGGAAATGAATGGCCAGAGGCTACAAGATACACCTGATCTATTTAAAATATTAAAATGTTTAAAATATTTATGTAAAATAAATAATAATTTTGCTCAGAGATAATTTCATAGGGCAGAGCAAGGTAAGTTGAGTAGACCCTTCTCAGCCCATGCCTACACTGTATCTGATATCCAAGTCCAAACCCCTGACAGCCAGGTGGGAACAAGCTTGTCTGGAGCAGCCCAACGGGGATGAAGTGATCATGCCCTGCAGAACAGCAGTTCAAATTCAGCAAAGGTCTGCAGTGATTTTTGCTACCAGAGGAAAACACAGTGTTTCCGCACAGAATGACCCTCACCAGCTCTGCTGCACCTACCTGCCTGCCTGGGTCATGGGAAGGGAGCTGACCCACAGGGGCTGAGTGCCCAGAGGCCACTGTGGGGCCATGGCTTGTCCTGTGTATCAAGAGAGTGGCAAACTGTGCAGGCACAGAGGGGCTGCGCCCACCCCTCCCACAGCACAGCCCTCTCTGTGCAGCTGAGGCTTCAGGGCAGGGGCCATATATGGAGCAGGGAGCAAACATGGAGAGCGTGACTGTTGAAATGCCTGAAGCCTGAATCGCCAGCACTTTCTTGGAAGTTACACACTGCACTTCCCGGGTGAGCGGCGCGCTGACAAACAGCGCGCTTGTCGGTTCTGAGAAACAAAAGAGAATGAAACCGTAAGCTGCAGAGTTGCTCAACCTTTGCTGTGGTTTGGCAACAAAAAAAAAAGAAAAAAAAAAAGTGTAGGAATTTCTTAATACTTACTCAAAGTGATGGACAAGTCAGCTTGGGAGTGAGGTGCACATTGGGAGCACCTTAACATGTGAAGGAAAGAGGGAGCACGCGAGCCAGGTTTTAGCCAGGTGTGAGAAATGTTGCACATCCAAAAGACCAAGACAAATTGCAGGGATGGAGGGATGGGGACTGCAAGGTCTCAGCTTTCTGATACCCTCTAAAAGTCACCCTGCTGGTCCTCTTCTGCTCCCCAAGTTTGCCTGACCTCATCTGCCCCTCAATGATGCATCTCTGGTGCTGTATAATGACCCTCCAGTCTCCTTCAAACCTCAGAAGCTTAGTGGAAGCTGCAAGACTTAGTTCTTTCTCAGCTCCAGTGAAATGTAAGTCCATGTGGAAGGATCACAATGTAAAGTCATAGCAGCCAATGGAGATGGAGCAGGTGTGTGGCTGAGCACAGTCATGTCTGCTGGCATTGAGGGAAGAATAGAAGCATGAGGCACCCTCTAGTCCTTCCAAACAAGGGACTTCATGTGCTCAACAGAGGAAACAACTGACCACATTATCAATCAGCTGAAGTCAGACAAATGATTGTTGAAGTGGACTTCATGCTGAAGTGGTACCAAAGGAATTGAGATGTCTCTCAGAGTCATCTCTATGTTCACCAAATTACCTGGATCAGTTGAAGATCTGTCATGTCATAGCTGGAAACTATATTCAGATCCCAAAAGGTGAGACTCTGAAAGCCATGCCCTACTCTGAGTGCAAATGTCAAAATGCACACACAGCTGTGGAGACATTCCTGGGCAGCCAGGCTGCTGCCTCAGGGGGCTTTTCTTCCTCTTGTTGTCATAGGAGAAAAGAGGCTCCTTTCATAGCCCTCTGTGTGCCTTTCCCCAAACAGCCACCAGTGCCTCACGTTTTAGCCAGCTACTTTACAATAAGAAACACCTTTCCAAGCCTACCTTCATGTGTGCGGTGCCAGCTGTCAGAGCAAAACAAGAAGATTTTTTTCCCGTGCCCTGTGGGCTGTGCATGCTGAGTCTGGTCCTTCCAGCCTTTTCTAGCTCCAAAAAACACAAGCCTTGGCACTGAGGCTCAGAAGCTGTCCTTTTCTAGAGCTGTAGGAGCCTCTGCCTCGACGTGCACAGCTAACACGTGTGTTCTGTTGGGTCCCTTCCCCAGCAGCCTTGAGGCTATGGTCTTGACTTTGACGTGACCTAGTCATGCTTCTTGCCTGACTCCTGCCTTGTTTCAAAGGCAGAATCTGAGGGTTTGCTGTCACTTTAAAGCATGCATCATCCTCCACCACTCAGTCATTCTGCCACGGGGCTTGGGGGCAGCCTGAGCATGATGCAGCAGTTCAGCTGCCGCAGGGCAGCAGATCCAATCTCTCTCCGGCACGTTCAGCTCTTGTTTGCGGTCAAACCTCTGCTCGTGCTGCATGCAGATGGTGGCAGGCGTCCACAGGAATCTGCTTAACAAACACATGCCTTGCTAGCTGAGAAGAAAAGGGATTTTGGGGTGGAAAGGTGCTGAGCAGGAGCCATCACGCTTCTTACTTCCTGTTCAGCAAGAAGTCCAGCTCTACAGCCACTCTCAAAGGCTGCAGGCAGAGCCAGGCAGACACTGCCTGCAGGAGACAAATCCCACTTCTCTGAACATGGCTGTTGGTACCCAGCAGAGAGGCTGAAATTCACCTGGATCCCAGGTGGCTGCAGACAGCAGGGCTGCAAATGCCCGGATGCCACCTTTCCGGTTACTGCCTCCACGCTGGGCCTGGGCTGGCAGAGCTGCCATGGCTAGCTCTCCATCCTCACCATGGAGTGGCCTCGCACCCAGTGACCTGTCCCTTCCTGCCTCGCTCCAGCCGTTCCTGAACTGCTGCCCAAGCAGCATGAGGCAGAGCCATGGCAGGGAAGGAGGCACAACGGCCCAATGTTATTGACTCCAGCCAGTGTAATCTGTCTGCTTTTGTTCCGTTCGCTTGGTGGTGTGCTCTCATTAGCCCCCCACCAACAGTCAACCTGTCAGCAGGTCTGCGCTCCAACTGCCTGACCTCTGACTTCCACTCATTCTTCCACAAATTAATTTCCCAAATTGACAAATTAAAGTGCACAGTATGCCCAAGGTCACTAAATCACACTGGGTTCTGGTAAATGTCAACTAGCATCGAGAGGAGAAAAGAGAAAAAAAAAAAAGAAAAAATAGGGGGAGGTGAGGGATAGAGGGTAAAAAGGGATAAAGAAAAAAACCACCATATTTGCTTGAAAAAAATGGACAAAAACTCTGAATTGTAGTTTCCAATTTGCAGAGTATGATGCTGTGTGAGAGCAATTAAAATGGAGGCTCACCCAGCACACAAGAAGGGCTGAAACATGGCTGGCTAGATCTCTGTGCTCCATCAGGTCACCCTGATGGCTTCCCAAAATGGCCTTGGCTGGCCCACAAAAATGGTGAAGCCTGGGCTGGGTCTCATCTCACTTGCAGTGCCATCACACTGACACGTTGCAGTTGAGTTTTTCCTGATTCCTGTCAGTCAAATGAGAATGGCAGCCAGAGTCTGGGCAGAGACGTTAGGAAAGCCCATGCACACAGATACCCAGGGAGAGGGCAGAAGGGTTGACTAACACTGGGAAGTCCCAGTGAGTGAAGAGCATTTACCATTGCACCAAGCCCCATTGAGCTTGGGTGCCAGCCAGCAAGACGTGGCCACAAGGAACCTGCAGGGACATCAGCCCCATGACCCTGCTGCCACTGTTACCATGTTGTACAATCTTCCCCAAAGACCAAATTAATGCCTTTCTGCCATACTCTACCCATGAGTGACCATAGACCCTTCAGCCCTCAGTGTTTCCATGGTCGGTTTGTATTTTTTCGTTTGCCTGCATTGTCTCTGAACTCATGCTTTCCTCTCCACTGCATTTACCCGCTGCTTATTTAGAGAAAGCCACTGTGTCACCTTGCAGCTGCTGCTCATGGGGTGATGGAGAACAGAGTTGATACAATCCTCTGATGCTCCTAATGGCCTCTCTCTGCACCTGCGCTGCCAGGGCTTCATCTTTCTTTACCACAGCAGACAGCAGTGCTCCAGGGGAGATCTCACCCCTCTCCAGTGGCATTAATACTTCCCTGCCTCTTGGGAAGGCTGTGACTTATATACCCTACGCTCACATTTGTCTTTTTCATGGTGGCATGATATCTATGCTTCTTACTTATCCCATCAACTAATACACCCAGGTCTTTCTCTTCTACGCTTGTTTTGAGCTGATAAGCTTTCAGCTTATAGTGGAAATTCGTGTTATTAGTCCCTAAGTGCATGACCTTGCACTCTGTAATATTGAATTTCATCCCATTTCTAATAGTTCAGCCCTCAAGGTCAGTCAGTGCTTCCTGTATCATACCCTGATCTTGCATAATAACTATGGTCCCAAACCTGCCGTCACCTACAAATTTCATCCCCACACTCCTACATTCCATCACGAGGCCATACTGAAAATATTAAGCAAAATCAGACCCAAGATTATTCCTTGAGTAACTGCACAAACAGTCCCCTTGCTCCAGCTTGATCATTCCCACACCAACATCACTGGTATTCATCCCCTCCTTAGCCAGACCTCCACACATTGTTCTTCTGCCTAACCCCATCATCCCCCATTGAATTAATAATTTCCCATGTGGCATCATATCAAATGCTTTGCTGATAGTCAGATCAGCCATGTTTCCTTTACAAGGAAAATCAATTAGCTTTCTTTGATAAGATATCAGATTCTTCTGGCACAATTCACCTTTGACAAAACCAGGCAGCATACAATCTTGCTTTTTATTTGCGTCCTTTTTTCTGTTCTCTACAGACTCCAAAGAGGTTTGCCTTGCACAGACTGCTGATGAAAGCACACTCACTGTGCAGACACAAGCAGCAATTGTTGTTCCGTTAGTGTTTTCATCTAGGAAGACACAAGAAAGAAAGTGCCACCATTGCAGTGATCCTTCCTCTGCCCTGTTTTCTGCAACCCTTCCCCTTCTACAACGTGGAAGCATTTGGCATAACCCCTGTCCAAATCAAGGTATTGTACATAGTGAAGAATTTGTCTGCACAACCAAAAATTGGTATTCATTAAAAACATTTAAGAGCAGACTAAGACTAGACACTCCTGTTCCATTCTCCCTGCACATGGCACTTTGTGGTCCTGCTGAAATCCCTGGGACTGTTCATAGAGTAAACTATTACTCCATAAACTGGGTTCAGTGGCTGCCATCTGGAGAAATTTTATGGCTTGCCTGAGTTTTTTCTATGATCACTACAGACAGACGTCAGCAAATATGAGCACTCAGCCTACATTTGTTATCCTCATTGTTTTTGTTGCTTATCAGAGCACTTTCCCAAGGAGTTATGCTTTCAATAGGCTCCACTGTAAGGCTGTCCTTTAAAAGACATAGAGTCAATGCCATCCTATCATTCAGGAAGTCATTGAGAAGTGGAGAACTGAGGTTTTACTCTTGCTGCATCAAGACGAAACCATCAGTCTGCGATTACTTGAAAAAAAATTGTGATTCTGTAGGGCTAAGTTCTGCACTGCCTGCTGTACTGGGAAAGAGGTACAGGACAGGACTTAGGGCACTGACTCCATAGGTAGGATATGAAATGTTGTAACCCTGGTGAGCACAGGTTATTCCATGGTTGCATCATGGTTCTGTGAAAGGGATCCCTGCATCATTCACTCTGTAAGCAAAGGACACCCCTCCCATCTTCTTGTCAGGCATCAGTCCTGACACCACAAGAGAAAATTGGGTCTTCTACCTCCAAGGCGAAGCAGTGCTTCTTGAAGGAAAGCATGGCAATACATTCTCTTAAATCTTAGAGGGAAGCACTATGGTTTTGAAGAGAAATCCCTCTGGGTTCCCCCTGCTCGCCAAGTCTCTCCTCTAACTTGCAGGAGGGTAGGCATTTACTGCTTCTCTCTGTCATGGGCAGTCGGAGCTACGTAGGGAGAGACAAAGACTCTGCCTGTCATTGCTCAACATTTGCTGCAGAAAAAAACCTAATCAAATAGTCCGGTATATTTTTATGTGTTTGGATAAAAATGGAATCTTCCTATTAGATGTCTGTGGGGAATTGTTATGCACCTCAACTCCTTTGCACCAGCATGTAATCTGGGTTAAAGATCAGCAGAATAAACTCCTAGTCCTAACTCATCTGAGCATGGTCGGGCAGGTATGAATCTGTGCATTTCACATGAAAATCCTTTTCTTCTTCCCTGCTCCCACATGGTAAAACACAGAGTAAAAGCAAATCAGCATCTGGAGAATTTTATTGGTTTGGGAGGGGAATTTTATCATGGTTTATCTGCTTCCCTCTAACAATGACATTGCACCTCTCCAGCTAGCAGTTCATCTCATAAAATACACTCATCTGAGTCAAAAATTAGTGTCACCCAGAAGTTTAAGCATTACTTTTAAGACCACTAATTGATTCTGCTGCTCTGATATCCTCTTGCAAGGGATTCCAGAGCCTAGAAACAGGCAAATGCTCTGGCACCAGCTGTCTTAAGCCTAAATCTAGTCTCCACCAAAAGTCTGGCATTAGATGTCTTCTCATTTTACATGTTTGCATTTTTAAAACAACATTCCACAGTTTTGAGACTACTGCAGGCTGGCTGAAGAATCAATTGGGTGACCTACAATCTGAGTCTTACCCCGGGAGACAAAAAGCAATGACCACAATAGAAAAGAAAGCTATAAATTATTCTTTACATCAGCTCTGCACCTGAGGTGAACGTGCACCTCCCAGAACATGGATATAAACTAGTGTGACCATGTCATTTTTTCTCCTGGGTCCAGGGACCTGTCCAATATAACCAAAGGAGAGTGTTTTGTTTCCATATTGGTTGAAACACATGAAAATTCTACCCTCTGTTTTAATACTTCATGCTGCCGAACTTACCTTGCTGCTGCTCATGACAACAGTGTCCTCCTGCATGCTGCCTTTCCACAAACCACACTGGGCAAACAGGAAAAGCAGATACAAGTGGACAAGTCTTTTACAGCAGCTACTTAGCCAGCACAGCTTGAAGTCTCACAGCACTAACCAGAATCACCTCTCCCATCTTGTAACATGTAGTGATTTTAATTTAAGAGAGATCAAGCCTCACTCCTTAGTCCTCGTGTCCCTTTTCACAAAACACGGGAAGTGAAAACCACAAACCACAGAGAATGTAACAAAATTCAACCAGGCTACCAGTTTAAAACCCTAGCTTGGAGCTGGCAGGCACACTCTAGATTTACCCTCATGCATGCAAAATCACTATTTCAACCTGTTTCTTTCACAGCTAGCTGTGATTAGAGTCTGCACCTGGGATTTGCTGCTTTCAATGCTGTAAAATAAAGCACAAAAAAAGCAAACACATAAGTGAAACACAGGCACAGGAAAGAAAGGCAAGAGCATTTATTATAACCAAAATTCTGCACTTCATGTCACCAAGTGGACTTGTCAGTCTCACAGGCATAGCCAAGGAAATCAACCCTAGACCCCAGAAATTACGCTACATATCATATAACCTGCTGGAATATTAATACCCTTTCCTTTTAAAATCTTTGCTCTCCCTTTGGAGCCTGCCCTCTCACTGGGGATCAGACTGACACATTATAGGCTCAGCTTTCTTTCTGAGCTGACACCTCGTCCAGGAAGAGCTGGCTAGGATGTCAGTCTTTGGAGGGTACATAGAAAATTCCAATGTGCAATTTGCATATCATCACTTTACTGGAAGGTATAGTAAGAAGAAAAAAATACTTCTGTCATATAAGGCAATACCTTCAGCTTTTAGCCACAAATCACACTTGGATAAAAAAAAAAAATTGCATTGAGTTTCACTACGTGACCATCTTCTCAATAATGTTGAGCTGAGAAAAAGCCAGAAACAACCACTCCATGCATCTCCCTTTCCCCTTCTCCCCACATCTATTTGTGGAAATATGTGGAAATTGAAATACAGTCCTTATTTTAGGTAACTCCGATTGTTACCTTTTGAAACCTTCCTGAAAACTGCCTATAGAAAAAGAACTCTGTACAAAATTAAATCTAGAATGATAAAATAGGAAACAGAAAACCTGAGAGATGGATTAGTTGCTTCCACCATCTTCCCAACATGTAGACTTTGGTCACAGAAAAACCACTACTGAAAATGATAAATTGTGAGGTTTTGAAACACAGCAGATCATTACATAATTATGGCAATTTAATATCACCTCATAGTTATACTAGAGTGACCACCTTGTAAGTATTTTTACCATGCAACAGAGGCTTCATTTCTCCCATCACATTGTGAGTATGCACTTGTACGGACATGGAATTCAATAAATTCAGAGGAAAAGCTACACCTGGACACCAGAAGCCACATACTCATAGCAGTGACCTTTCAAGGGAGCCCCCTTGTAGAAGTTCAGACTGACTGGTGTCTGGGAAACATGTGCCTCTCTTCTCCACAGATGGGTCCTCTTAACTCGGCAATGAGAGTAAAGTCCACATACAGTTCAGCTACTACTGGTGTCTAATTAATAAACCAGCCTTTGGATGATGTCTGTGGTCAAGAGAGGGATAAGCCTCAGCTTGCTCCCAGGACCTCAGCAGATCTAGCAGGCAGCCCAGTAGCACATGGAGATAGAAAAACACTATGGAGCCATGAAGGGAACATGTTCTGACACAGAAACTTTGACACCTCCTTTGAGCAGTGTCCACTCCACCTCATAAAAAAAAAAAAAAAAAAAAAGCAAGGTTATGATTTTGTCATCTTCCACAATTCCCTACCTAACACCACTATAGAAAGACAGAATTCTCTTTCCTGCTTGCAGGGGTGTGGTGCTTCTCTTGGGCTGTCACCTGTGCTTCCTGGCTAGCTCTAGCACCAGCACCACAAAAGGTACAGTCCTGTATTCTGGAATACAGTTTCAATTCTGTGGGTCCTTGCCTTGGCAGAAGTGTGAACAATGGGAGAAATAAGGGGATGGAACTCTGGGGGGGAACTTCAACTGGGTTTTATTAAATCCACACGACTTCCTTTCAACCAGGAGTCAGCCCCCCAAAGCCCACTCAGCGCCTGGGGTTTCACCTTAAATATTGGGGTGGGGGAGCAGGGAGGATACAACTTGGGACCAGTCCAGAATGGGAAGGGAGTGACCCCGAACCTAAATGGCAATCCAAAGAACGAATCAAGGAACAAAGGGGGAAGAAGAACCGAGTCCTGCCAAATCACTCGACAGCCTCACTAGAACTTTCCAGGCTTCAGGATGGGCTGCAGAGTGATGGACAGTATCCAGGTGTCACATACATGATGAGTGATTAATAACAATAACTGGGGTAAACCATAATGAGGTAAAACATGGGGTATATGGGAAAAAACATTGTGAAACAGTATAAAACAAGTATGCATATAGAAAACAGGCAAAACCCCAAAACACACCACTACACCAGCTAAAGAAGAGATGTGAAAAACTGAGTTATTTGCACCTTCTAAAACACCACCATGTTCCTCCATAAAGCCAATCAGAATACAGCCCTCAGTGACCTAGACAAATTTATAAGGGGCAGGCCATTAAAGTTTTAAAAAGTTAAGAATTTGAGAAACTACCTACATTCAGGTTATTCTGTGATCTGTTTGTACGTGTTTTGGATCTTGCACAGGAAAGGTATTACCTCAGTGAAACTTACCACAGGAAAGCAAGCATTAAAATTAACTCAAACTTATATAATAAGTTCTGATGGAGGATCAGAAATGTATGAGCCCTATTCTCCCAACTTTTGTTGAGCAAATTCCTTTCTCCTTAGACTTACTTGAAGAAGTGGTGCTGGGTGACTGTTTCCAGGGGTCTTGCTTTTTTTCTCTGGAGAGCAATACCCATATGACCACAGAATGCTTAAAAAAACAGCTTTACTTACACCAAGGAGGCACAGCTGTGTGCTCAAGAAGAGTTACTTGCATTTTGTATCTTAAAAATGGGGTGTGTTCCATGTTAAATCCTTTTGTCTGCATTCTTCTATCCATAAAGCAGAAAGTAAGAAGGCTGTGGCTCCCAAAAGTAGCTTTACATATAGAGACAGTCCTCCACATCTGAGACCATCCAGAGGTTTTCAGCCCTGCAGCTCTGACTCCACCTGTCCCAATGGCTTTGTCCCTACTGATTTTGACATGTTTTTGCTGCAGTCCTTTTGTCACCTTCCTACTTGCCAGGCCTTTAAGGGCCTGACTTGCATCAGACAGAAGCATTTTAAAATCTTTTTCCAGATCTCTGCAGCTAACACTGTACATGGCTAGCACAGCTAGGTGAACAAGGACATAGCTGCAAGCTGATGATAGAACCTCTCCTCTCATTCATGGAATACCAGGAAAGTCTATGTGTCTTCAGCTAGTTAACTTCTTCTGTAAGAAGACTTTTTTCCTCAACAATTAAATAAAAATGACCCCTAAGTCAATTTACTGAGTGGTAATGACTGTACCTTCCTTCCAGTTTCTCTCCTGTAATTATGGCCAGGGGAGGCCATGCAGATTTAATCAGTGCAAATAAAATGTTGTGGGAAGTTCTGTATCCATGCTGTTATCTTCCAAGGATCACTTTTGAGAGGTTCTCCTAAAGTTATGAAGTTGCATCCCTTCAGGTGTAGGAACTGGTGTATCAGGAGCACAACTTTCCTCTGAGGTACTTCCTTCCTCTGACTTACACTGATGTTGAGGTTGACCAAAGTGCATACAGGGGGCTAAGATGCCAGTGGAGCATCAGTCCATATTGCATTGTCTGAAGGCACTCCAACAGCAGGATAAGATCAACTCTCTCAGCACAGCAGCAACTGAAGAGAGAGCCCAGAGAAGCTTTGAGGGGCAAGCCATCTATCTTGCTTTTCTTTTTACCAGGAAGCATGAGAAATGCCTGCCCTTTCTTAGGTGCTTTTCACTCTCTTTGGGGGTTGCTCTATCTCACCACACTTTGCTGATCTGGGCAATCTCAGCACAGCCCAGTGTGCCCCACATCAGAAAGGCAGTGCATCAGCTGCTGATCTGCAGGTGTGAGCCCCCAGGTGTGTGTGCTGGTCAGCCCTACTGCCCAGCAAACTTGGTGAGAGTGGGACAGCATTCCTGCTGCAAAAGTTCAGCCACGACCCACTTTAAACTGAAGGCCATCAGATGTCCATCACCATACAGTGCTCCATCTCCAATGCTGATAGGTGTAGCCAGCCTACATCTGTGGGGTTATTTTTTCCTAGGGGCCTCTTTGGGGGTTGGCTTTTTTCTTTCCTTTTCTTTCCTTGTTACCTATGGAGTTTTTTCTCATTGTGTTGCTAAGAACCAGATTATGCCCCATAATCTGGTCCATGGTGTTTTCTCTGTACAGTAAACTCACACCATCTTTGAGGAGGAGCTGGGATTTCAGTCAGGAAATATCTGAACAGTATCTAAGTACTTTTCAGCATCAGCTACAGTTGGCTGTGTGGTTTCATCCACAGATGAATCATCCTCAAGAATCAACACCCTGGGTGGGGCATGGATGGGTCTCCCTCCTTGCCCCCACCCCCAGTGCTCTGAATACTGCAGTGTTTTGATTTTTAAAACGTATGTCTAACGAATGTACCAGTGATAATGAGGAACATGTCAATCTGCCATGTTTCCTGTTCAAATTTCCGTTTTAATTTCTAAAGTTCAAGTACATCTTGATCCCCACAAGATAAACATGAGCAAGTACAACAGAAGTGTGAAGAGGTGAGAGCTCAGAGCTGCAATGAAAGCCCAGAACCACTGCACAACACAGCCAGGCTCTGCTGAGGGATACAACTGGCCCAGCCGCCCCATACCACCCTGATAAACCAGTTAGGTTGAAAGACCTGATCCCCAGTTTTGGCAGGGCCTATGCACTGCTCCAATGAGCTTGGTTGTGTTCAGTGTCTAATAGATTTGCTTTCTGCTGCCAAAGAGACAGTGAAAGTTTCTGTGGTCAAAATCTCCGCTTCCCTCTCACACCCCAATTGCATCTAACATTTTTTTTTAAAACTTACTCAAGCACCAAGGACCACATAAGCTGACATTTTAAGTGTCTGAACTGCCATGTGCTGTGTCTTTGTTGCCCAGAGTCCTGTCTACCTCAGTGGCTGATGCTGAGACTTCACAATCAGCACAGGGCACTACCACACATAACATGAGCACACGTGCCATCCTTCCATGCAGGTGGGGTGATGTTTCAGGGAATAGATGAGAGAGAGACAGTTTATTCTCTTTCAAACACAATATGCATGCAGAAACTCCTCAATCACCAGCCACACAGCTAAAATTTTACCAACATGAAAATACTATCCACGTCTCTTAGAACACACTCTTCAGCATTTTTAGTAAAAAGAAAACACTTTGAGTCATTCTTTCAACCACAGGCCAGTTTCTAGAGTTTGTGAGCCAATTAGATCAGCCCATCCTGACACACTTCTCTATGGTTTTGATTCTGAGAACATCTTCGCTAAGCTTAAGATTAGAAATTATAAGAAATGGAAGAATCTTAGGGGGAAGGGAAAAGAGAGAAGATGGCTATCTAGGTTTATGAGAGGTATATTCAGAGATTTCAGAAGAATGGCAAACAGCTACAGAAATTTGACTGGTCTTGCCAAAACCCCTAATGAAAAAATATGATCCAGACATCATGGAAGTAAAGGTAGGGAGATAAAATATGAAAATGCTATCAAAAAATTACTTCTGAGATGAAATCTTGTCCTGCTTGCCACAATCGTGAGTAGTTAAATTAAGTAACCAAATTCTGTCTATCACCAATGGGTCAGAATAGATAAGGGCAGTCCACTGAAGCTATTGTTTATCTGTTCATGGCAATCTTTGAGACCTTCTGACATTAAGTAGCATTATCTACCACCTCAGGTTCTTCATTGTCCTGCTCACAATTGTGCATTTCAGGAGGAGGAAGTGCCACAGTGCCAGCCAGTATCTGGAGTTGTCTCTTTCTCCAAGACTCAGCCATACTCCTGTTTTGACAATCTTACCATTTGCATGCAGTCAGAGAAGGTTTCCACTGTCCTCCAATGTTCTTATGAAGTTTAATATGGTCAACCAGCCTAAGAAATGGGTTAAACACATTCGTCTCCTATCTCAGCTTCACCAGTGCTGGAATTTTTTCACATCTTTTAACAGTAAGTCTAACATGTAGGTGTCCAGTGTCATTTGTGATGCCTCTGGGCATCCAGCACATCTAGGGAACAGCTGCACCCTTTGGGAGTGGGAATTGGATGCCAGATGGGTGTGGGGAATTGCACTGCATGCCTCTGTGTAGGTACTACATTTCTTCCTCCCTCTGAACTGAGCTACCAGCCTCTAAGTAACCACATTTGCTTCTCCTACTCTAAAAACATTGATGATGTCTTTTAAAAAAACTTCTGTAATTCAGAATAATCTTGTGTTATAGCTCCTGACGAGCCCTGATTAACACTTTCTCAGCTGTTTCTGCAGAAAACAGTAAATATCAATAGAGAAAATATCAAGACAAAACTGTAGAATCTGGCAATGGAGCACCCAAAATCCCTGTCCATTTAAGACAACAGCCCTTTATTATTAACAGTGAACTTTCCTCTGTCAAGTCTTTCAAATTCACAATATTCATAATGATGTCAATTATTTATTAGCAATGCACTGAGAACCAGGGATTGATTGTTGTATTATAACTTATCAACAGCTACTTCTGCTAGGGAAAGGGAAGAATCACTTATAGAGCTGGACACTGTGACATTTGGGCTGGCAGGGGACAGTCTGGCTGCCTCTTGCTTAAGGTTGAGCTGACTGATCAAGTGTCACACCCAAGGTGACCCTGCAAACCCATGGCTTAGGAGGGATTACAGCACAGCAAGATCCTTAGCGACACTCACTCTTGCCCTCTGAACCCTAGACCCTATGGCTCCTCATCAAAATTTGACCTGCTTAGATAAAAATATCCAGTATTTTTTCACTCTGGAACAACTGGTTTAAAAAATTACTAGAGCCTGGTCTTGCACAGTTTTTCTGCTCTGCCTGTGTTACTTTCAACATGCTGCTACTGTTAAAACTGTAATTTGCTAGCCAAGATCACTGGAAATGAGAATGTGCCCAATCAGCACATAGTGACATAAAGACACATCATCATATGATCAGCACATTTGGTAAAACCAGACCAGTCAGTCCTTTAGGTTGCATCCAGAAAAATTGCCCTCTCCTTGAGAGCATAGGAGGAGCAGGCAGCACACAAGGCTCACCAAAGCCAGTGTCTCTCAAAAAGTACTGCCTGTACATCATAACCCATGTGTATGTGTGGTGAACAAACCAAGTTTTGTGAGCAAGCAGCTCAGGGGTTCAGAGACACAGCCAGTGTGAGGGGCTTATGGAGGTGCTATGTGTCAGTCAAACCTCTGTAATTGTCCATGTCTGTGTTTTTAATCTGTTTCAGTTTAAGCTGCTTTCAGCAAGTTTTCACCCAAATGGAATTACCTCACATCTAGGGCAGACCAAAACCATGCACGACAAACAGCCACCAAGGTTGCCACAGCTCAGCTGACACCTGGCTTGTGTACAAGGGCACTAAGTAGAGGAGGCTCACACAATCATGAGAAAACGAAGAATGCTGGATGAAGGCTACCTCAGTCCTTTAATATTTTCTTTCTGAAATCCAGAAAGCTCAGGAGGCTGAATTATTAATCTGATGCCACTGAGATATATTTTCAATGTGAAATCTTTCACTGGAAGTTTTGCTGCCTGGAACTAGAGAAGCCCAGGAGCTGAGCATGGAGTAGTGACATATTCCCTGCTTCAAAGGAAAGCACTCTTTGTGGAGTCTTTAATGATGTAGTAGGCAATCCTCCCAATGAAACCATAAACCTGAAGCCACTGAATGTTGGGGCTGCACAGGATCTGAGTTCTCAAGATACACCAATGGCTGATTACAAAAAAGAGCAGATGTCATAAGATTTCCAAATTTCTCAATAAGATGTTGAATATGCTGTTTTGATTCAGTCTGTAATAAGCCTGTGCATCATCAGTGACTTCCTGCACATGAGGAATATTCATGGCAATTCAAAGCTAAAAAAAAAAGCCCATCACTCTGCCAAGAGGAATAGCAAAGGAAAATGCTGCTATCTGAGGACAAGTCAGCTGAGAGATCCCATTTAATCTGGAAGGAGACTGACCACATTTCCACCATGAAATGCCTAGGACACTCAGACTTGGAAGTCTGTTTCAGTTTTATTTCCCATCAGGGCTCACTGTAATCATAGCTCCACACCACAGCTTCAAGCATCTGATTTTCTTTCTGTATCTTGACATCCTTTCTTTAAAGAAAAGAAGTAACTCCAGAATTCCTCACTGGAGGTCTGAGAATTGTTTCATGCCTGCTCAGCAACATAAGGCCCTCAGAAGGAAGGTAAAAAGAAATGCAAGGGAGGGTTATTATTAAAAAGTATTGTCCCTGGGGTGAGAATATCTCCTGATACAGAAAAAAAATCTCAGTACTTTTCAACTGTTGTTACTTGAACTTGTGACGTAGAGGGGAGCTGCTGGCTTTCTCAGCAATTAAAGCTCAGCTATTATTGTTATTATGTGTTTCCCAACACATTTCCACAATGGAAAAACAAACACAAATACCCAGTGTCTTACCAGCAGCAGAGGAAGCATTTGCAAGCAAAGCTTAACACACCAGGCTGAAAGTCTACTTGACTATACCAATACATAGTGGTGTGATAAAGGCAGTCCCATGCTTGTTCAGTAAGTGAAACAAAAGGGTTTTTTCCATCCCATTCAGACCTGCCCCATGAAGTCATCTGGGGTGAAAAGAGTCGTAATTGGGCCTTCATTAACTTTGGGTTGTTGACAGAACTTCCCTCTTTCATGTTCCATCATTCTGTCTCTTCCCTAAGAGAGCAGTGAGGAACCAGCACAGAGAAAAAGCAATCTTTTATCAAAGCACCTGGTTAGTAGACAGGTGAACCACTTTAATTCCTCAAAAACAGCTCTTGAACACTGACTCAAGTTATCCCAGTGTAGGTTTCTGTCTGGAAATGAGGTCACGGTTTCCTTATATCTCATCACAAAACTGGCCTCATGCCACCAACATTATCAGCCTCTATCACTCTGACCAAGATGGGCTAAAGTATGCAAGGAACCTCTGTTCAGCTACTCTCTCTCTGCCTCTCTCTGCCTCTCTCTGCAGTGGTCACCCACCTTTTCAAGCATTTCAGGAACACATTAAGTCATTCTAGGCAAGCTTTGCTATGCAGCTGAACAAGTGACCCTTTCTGAGCATCACACAAAATGAGAGCTGGGGAACAATTGGAGGAAGTGAACCAAGCAGACGCTCCTGAAGTAATTATCATCACTACTTAGGGAACAGGGGGAGCAGGGGAGCACCCTAGCTAGGACCGCCCTCTCCTCTGAGGCTGGGGTCTGCTCCCATTGTTCTCACCAGGAGCCATACCACCGCCTCCAGCGGGAGCAGGACCAGGTCTTTTAATCCCCATTTCCTCTTGGCCGAATGAACCGCAGTGTATGCCACTGACAGCTAAATGAAGGATTCCTTTTTCCAGAGGACCGGCAACAGCTCTTAACTCATAAACTCAAGGTAATTGACATTACAAACAAGCCTTACCCAGAGGGACCCCAAAGCAGTCAACAATTGTGCTTTAATGAGTAGGAAGGGAGAAGGGGGGAAGTCTTTATATGCTGCAGTAGGACATTCTAAGAAAAGCTCTTTCCCTTTTCCAGGCAAGGCAATGATTAAAGTCTGTGCATGAAACCCAGCAAGGAGGGAGGCCTTGCTGAAAACGCCTTTCTTCCTGGCTTTCCTGTGGAAAAACAAGGGGGGGTTGAAAAATGGTTATTGGGACTTGAGAAGGACAACAGCAGCCAGTTAACAAACCCAAACAATAAAAGAGGAAGCCAAGCTCAGACGAAAAAAGTTGAAGATCCCAGCACTTTGGAGTTTTGCATACAAACAGAATTCAAATACTAGTATGAACTGCCATAGAAGGGCAGAGTGGGGTGGAAGTAGCTAAGGCTGATGTAACCACTACCTTGCTGGCATTGTGCTTTAAGTACAGTAAACTTGTGCAAGGCAAATCAGAGGCAAATTTACAGCATACAGACTGTAGTATAAAATTGACCGTGAATTGCCTAGACCAGTAATATCATTTTGCTTGAGACCTCAAACTGAACCCAAACCACGTTCCCAACTTTGAAAGGCCAGTGCATTATCTGCTAAACCATCCATCCTACTGGAAAATCTTCTCCACATTCATACAAAAGGAAAATAAAACCCAGGCTGCTCTGGGCTCTAAGCCAAGTCTGAACACAACATACACACTCCCCAACAGGGAGGGAAAGTGTTGCACCAGGGTTTGGCAATTATGAACAGGCATCAATAGTTGCAAGCTAGGCTTTGCCATGAAAGTCTTTATGCTGACAGTCTTGACTATGCTATACCAGTTGTTTGGAAGCTGCAGGTATATTTCCTTACTAGTGTTTTGCACACCTCCTGGAAGGGAAGGCAAAGCTGGAGTACGCTAGCCCTCAGTAGAGGAGAGCTATGTACAAAGAGACTCTTGAAATGCAGGGCACCATCTTGTTTGTTCTTTTCTTCTGTGCCCTTCTAGATTGTAAGCACCTTTGTTTTACCAGGGCAGGTGCAGAGGCACTCAGAACAAGGCTTTCTCCTATCTTGTTCTTTGCTTTGAAATCTCTGGTCATTGCAGTCTCCTGTGAAAGCTATGTCCTACATTCCATGATGGAAGCTTTCACCTAGTTGAAGCACAGTTATTCTTCAAGAACGTACCGCATGTGAGGCTTCATCACAGTGTAGGTCTGGTGCTACTTACCCTTTAACACTCTATTGTTTTGTTCCATATCAAGGCAAGCATATCAAGCATTTCTTAACCTTTATCTACATACCAAATTCTCCTTGAGGTGATTGAAAATGTGTCCATGTTCAGCTATTATATTACAAACAATCTGCAGCACCAATGGTTTGGTTATTGGTTAATAGTGCTCAGCTGGCACTCACAGTTTCCACAAAGACAGTGACAGTTTGCCAGCAGGTGTGACACACTGAAAGCCCATTTCCAGGAGACACTACTGGATATTAATAAGTGATTTCCCCAGCTTCTGCTTCAGAAAAACCAGCCCTGTTGCCGTTGCCATTTATAGTGTTATGTTCAAGGAAAACAGCCACAGTGCTGAGGGGTGGCAATACTCCTACAGGACGCTGCAGTGAGTGGCAGCACTAGACTGAAGGCAGAGCTCTGCAAATGAACTTCTTCACTGACACTATGGGATACCCTCTTTAAGGTCACACAGCTGCTTCTGATGGGATATTTTTATGGTCGAAAGGCTTTTCCAAAAAAGTAAATTACATGTATACACAATATTGGAAGGGACTTGACAGCATTACAAAAGACAGCAAAGAGAGGTTATTTTTTGAATATATGAATAAAGACCAGAAGAAACATAGAAAGAGCAGGAGCTATCCATGTCTTTGAAAAAAAGTGTAAGGCTATTTTGAATTAATTATATATATATTTAAATTTATATTTATACAGCACAGGCATGATGTGAGGCTTGAAAATTCATGTACATTGCATATCAATAAGCTTAAGGAGCTGAAGTGCCTGCAGCCAACAAGCCTGATTCAGAGAAAATTAAATTTATTCAGAGTCCTTCTGAGTAAACCCCTACTTTTATAAGAAACACCATGAACTGCATGGCTTAGCCACTTCTGCATAGCAAACTGCTCGGTTTATCAGTTTCAGAGTGGCTTAAGGCAGTATCAATTTTACCTAGATTTGTATCTACAGTTCCAGAGTACAGAGATAAAATAAACTTGTGTTTAGACCACAAAGTCAAACCCCCTACACCCTCAGTAGGGTTCTTTTTATGGATCTTTTACTGTCTAGGCATTGCATGAAAGAGAGAAATGAACACTGGTTCACAGAATTACAGAATGGGTCGGGTCGGAAGGGATCACGGGAGATCATCTGGCCCAACCTCCCTGCTCAAGCAGGGTCATCCTAGAGCACACTGCACAGCATTGTGTCCAGACAGTTCTTGACTATCTCCTGTGAAGGACATTCCACAACCACAACGGTTCAGAAACCATCAAAATGCACATTAGTAAACATAAGTGGGCACTATCACTGAGACCGTAATTGTGGACTCTTGGTGATGCCCCCAGAGCAATGTGCCAGATGATGTGAGGTGCTTCCCAGGCACTAGTGCTTGGAAGGGGAGTGACTCTGCATTTGGCAGAGTGAAAACCTTCCTAAGCCTTGGCATTTGGAAACACTGACCCCCAATCAGACTTTTGCTACTCACTGAGAAATCATTCCTAGATATGGGAATTGCCACAAACTGAAGCTCAGCTACCATTGGGAGTGACTTCAAGTACTACCTTATTTGAATTTCTTCTCCTTGGAGACAAAGTGTTCTATGAATGAAAGTCACCTGGCCTTCCCCTAGCCACCAAATCTGCTTGGGCTGGGTATGGGTCCAACATGGAAGCCCCTGGGGTTTGAAAGAGCCTACAGCCCTTTGGCCTTGCCAAATCCCCAGTCAGTGCCTCTCTCAGATGGGCCAAGCTGCCATCCTGGTCCTGCAGGAAACGCTGCTATGCCACTTGCACGTGCCTCCAACCAGGCTTGAAAACAGTCCCAACCCTACTGTGATGCAGCAACAGACTGCTTTAGATGGATGTGCCTGCAAGAGAGGGTTCCCTTCCTTCTTCAAAATATGGCTTGTTCCATGAGACCATGGGCAGGTTTACAAGACCACACATGAGACCACAAAGCAAGTTCCTCATCTTCCTAGGTGATTCTGTGGCATCATTTTCCCAGCCCCACTGAATAGGTCCAGTGTCTGCTCTGATTAACAGGAGCTGTAAGTACTCAGCATCTGAAACACGTGGATTTGGGAGCCTTTATTAATCCATTTTAACACACGGTGTTCGGAGACTTAGCTGGAGGGGCATACAGCAACCAGGGGTCAGACTTCTGTGGACTGTAGCCACGTCAGGGTCTCCTCAGCGAGGCAGCTGTGCAAAACTGACACAGGGACCTGGAGAGAGAGAGATTGGGAAAACCCTCTCCCACCCGCCCGGCTGGCCCAGCACGGCCCCGGTGCGGCGCAGCAGCCACGAGACGCACACGCCACCCGCAGCAGCAACTGCTATTCATAGAGATGGAAGGGGCCATTTTTTTTGTCATTAACAAAAGGCAGTGTCTATTAAAAAATAAAAGACGTCGCAAAACAAACAAAATGATTCATTGGGATTTTAGAACTCACCTCCAGACACAGCAGGAGGGGAAGAGCTTGCCATTACCCATTCTGGCTGCAGAATGGGATCAGCCCAAGGAAAAGCATGTTCCCACAGTAGACAGTTTGAGCTTGTTTTGTCAGACACTGAGGTTCAAATGACCTTTCTTTTTTGGCACAAGGATTTTGGCAGCCTGGAGAATGCTGGTGCTAAATAACAGTAACACCAGCTTTTTCCTGGTACCCCATAGGGTAAACAATGCAAACAGTGTTTAAGGGACTTGGTGGGGCTGAGCTGCCGATTCGGATGCAGAGACGGATCAAACTTTGGTTAGAGAATGAATAGCTTTTATTTACTTCTAATCTCCAGCTTGTTGTGAGACACAGACATGCATGTGAGAGAAACTCTCTCTTCAAAAAGATTTTTCACCTTTCTTGTCACTGTGCTCTGCTTCCTCAAGTATCTTCTTGGATGTCATCTTGTCGGCTAATATGTCAGGCAGAAAAGGCAGCCGGTCATAGGAATAGTATTGAGAAGCAAATGTACAGTATTAACAGCTACAGAAAAAGCAAACATAATCCTGCACTGCAAGTTTTCTACCTCAAGTTACCTTTTAATTCAGCTAGTTGTGACTTTATTATTTTTTGTTTAAAAACTTTTGAATTCATAGAAAATTTTCAATTAATTTGGTCAGAGGGATGGGGACATTTTGTACTTCACCTTCTCAGAAGGTCTGTGAAAGGCTTTGTGAGGAAAGAGTCCCTCTTAAGTTCTGATACAGAAGGATCCTGCTCTCTGGGGTCTCTCAGTCATTATTAGACGTCAAAGAATCCAAGGAGACATCAGATTCCCTCTCCAGACCTGTATGGTCTGCATCTTACTGAACTGCACTCCACTCCAAAGTTGAGCCTGCAGGTATCTACAGCTCCCTTCAGCTTCCTACCTGGAACAGACTTCTCAGAAGGCAAATAGAAGGCATTTCAGTTGGGGGAAAAAAAAAAAAAAAAAGCAATCCAGAAAGCTAAGTGACATTATCTTTTGATGAGCTTAGCTTTAGATTCACCCAAGGCAGCAAGGCAGAAGGTTTGCTGGGAACTCTCAAAGACACAAGAAAGATATTGCATGGTTCAGAATTATCTGGAAATACTTGATTTGTTTCCTGAAGACACTTACCCTCTTGAATGCTCCAACTTTAAAAGCTTTACTTTCTGTCTAGCTGTTTGTCCAGTATTCCACTCTTGACCTCGCTGCTAAAAGACGTCTTCCAAATTAAGTGTTTTACACATTATTACAACACTGAAATGAATCCAGGTGGTAGTTTTCACAGGAGCTGAAGCAGAAAGTCAGCACCTCATTTCCTTTTAGAATGTTTGATAATCCCATCTTCAATCCCAACTCCCTGCAGCAGTGGGCACAGCAGTTCACACAGGAGGGGCAGGCAGGGAGGATGCAGTCAACCATCAGCTCAAAAGAAGGGCTGCTGAGCTGGTGGTCATCAGTCTCTTGAAAGGAGCTCATCTGTGGTACCCACTTGGCAGGGAGTGATGTCCTCTGCAGTCACTGGAAAGGATGCGGTGGTGCAGACTAAGCTCCCACAGAAACAGAAAGCTGTCCAGGTCTCAGGTGGCAGGGAGTGCCAGCGTCTGGCACTGGAACTGGATGACAGCAGTGACAACAGCTGTGTGAAATGTGAGCAGGCAGATGATCTGTTCATCATAGTGGCAGTGCTAAGAGGAGGTGGAAAGGTTAAGAAGAAACAGGGACCCTGAGGAGGAAATTGGCTGGTGGAGCCACTCTATACCATCCCTGTGGCAAATGGACCAGCCAGCAGCATCACAAGAAGCAGAAGATCCCCCACCATCTCACCACATCAGGCAGAAGAAGGGGACCTCAGAGATGGGAGGGAGGAATGGAAACAGGTCTCTGCTAAAGACAGCAGGTGAATCCTCTCCCACAGGGAAATCAGGTGTAAAAGTTCTTAGAAAGTTAAATTGCTTTTTGTATTGACCCAAAATATACTGAAAAACATCAGGAGGTATTTGTCTTCCTCTGAAAACGGATGATACTAGCTTTTTCACTGAAAGAATATAAATGTGATATTGCTTTTGATCTGTTCAAATATAACAAATACTGCCCTAACCTCATGGCAGCAAAAAAAGTTAAGATTGAATGAAGAAAACCCTGCACAGAATGAAACCCTATTACCTGCCGATTAACATCTACTACTAAGGAAGGAACTTATCTTGCAATATTAAACCATTGCTCCTTTACATTACAAAACCTTGTTTTTCTGAAAATAGTGGGTTTCTAGTACTTCTTTCTAATCTGGCCATAGATTATTCTTCTGTTTATCTTTTTGTCTGTCCATCTGCTTCTGTTCTCCCCACAGAGATACCTGTAACACCTCAAATGTAAGTAAGTTTAAACTCTTCAGAAAGGTGAGAGCAAGTCATGCTTTTGGTGAGGAATACCACTTTCTCATCAAGGAGGAGAGGTGGAACACTGAACAGAAGCATCCAGGGGTCCCACTGTCAGTGGGAATCAGAAGAGAGCTACATTAAAGAAAATAATTATGTATTTTCCTCTTTGTCCAAAAGAATGAAGAAAAAGGAAAGGCCAGAGCCTATCTACAGAAGCAGCATGGAACAACACAGCCAACAACAGGCATTTGATCACCTTAAGTAGAAATAAGTCATTCATATTTAGAAACATAAGCAAAAGTATCATCTGTCCATAAAATATCGCCCTTATCTAACTGTGGTGCAGACAGTGTCTACATAGATGTCCATGGCACAAATTTTATTTGCTTGCATATGGTCAGATGAGTCAGGAATATGAACAGCAGATTTTCAGGACCAAAGGCATCTTGAAGGTGGCTTGATCAGCTACCTGGGTGTTAAGCCACAGCCTATCCAAATGCCAAGAAAGCTGTTAAATATTTTTTCCATTAAACTCAACTAATGTTACCTCTGCTTTCCCCATGGGCAGATGGCCATACCAATCAAACCTGGCCTGCTCATTCTTGCCGCCCTTATACCCAGACCTGTTCCCAGATTCCAGGCCTTTCCTTCTCTCCAAAATTAGAGTTGTCTCTCTGCTTCAGCCCCTGCCTGAGGCACACTGCCTGGCTGCTGCCAGTGAAGCTCTGAGACTGGAGTGGATGGCGACCACAGCTCCTTTCTGCTTCTGCACTCCTGGGATGCAATGCCCCATTTTCAAACTCTGACAATGAAGTTTAGCACCCTGACCCTGCAACACATTCCTCAAGTGTCTTTTAGATTAGTAAAACAGGTATTTAGGGACCAATGCACTCATTTGAATGTTCAGACAGTAATTTGGCACCTGGTCCTGATTTGAAAACTGGGTCAACTGTTACTTTCTCCTCTGATCTGCCTCCTTTCACCAGTGACAGCAAAAACTACTTTTCTCATCTGAGTCAGCCTTGCAGATTAATAGGGCAGAACATCAGCACCTACATTAGAGAATCACTATCTATGGGGCTGCAAAACCATGTGGTTCATCCTATTAAATAGGTAGGATCTCAGCAGCCTTTTCACAATTACATCCTGAGATATAGGACAGTTCTCCCAACAAACAGATGTGTCCAGTGTGTCAATAGGCATAATTTGCAGTGTCTCCTGAGCAGATGCTCAGGTAAAAGACTATATGGAGGGCAGCTGGAAAGACTGAAAAAGGGATTGATTGTGAAAAACATATTCTATAGGCTGAGTGCATATTAAGTTCAAATCAGTTTCACTTCTGGTCATCTGTGTGCTGACATATTAATGAGGGCTTGCTGCCTGCTTCTCAGTTTTATTACATTTTTGTGTGAACCCTGTACACAGAACTGCCCACAACCAAAAAGCTTGCGGTGCCACACATTTCGATTTAGAAATTGCCAAACTGAGAGCTGTTGACTTCAAGTTTCTGTTCACTAGAACAAAACCAAAACTCTGCAAGTCCATGTTAACTTGCTTTGAAAAACCATGATCAGGCTGGGCTCAGTGTTTTATTGGGCTGTGCCAATCCTGAACTGCAGCCCACTCTGTGGAGCCTGGGAGAAGGGACAACTGAGGCAAGAGAGCAAATCATAGAATCAGAGTCTCAATGCCTTTGTACTGGAGACATCATGGTATCCCCAACCCAGACTGTCTCACCTGAAGGTGCCTGAAGTCCTGGGAGAACACACAAGCACCATCACCAGGCCCAGGTGGGGTCTTCAACACAGAGGCTACTTGGGAACTCAGGAGGCAGCCTAGTATCCAGTGACATCTTTTCAGTCTGATTTATAAACCACAGCTTCCTATACATCATTGGTGGAAGTGCTATAATTGTACCCAGCCCCTCTGGATACAATTACAGGTTATTGTCTGTAGCCAATCATTCCCTCTGTGTCATCTTGTGTGAATTCCTGCCAGTTAACCTTCATCCCAGCCCAAACCTTCTGTAAATATGAGATCATCTCTTCCACCACACCAGCAACACCAGCTGTGGTGGAAATTTCCCCCTAGGTTTCAGCCCCATGCTGCAGACACCACTCTTGGTGTTTGCTGGCTCACCCTCAGGGCCTGGACATTCGAAGCCTCTGGGATCCCACAAAGGGAAGTGATGGAGGTGACCAGGGCTTGATTGGCTTGATTGTAGCTTTGGGAGTTGTCATGATCTGCTTGCAGTGCCCTTGCCCTGGCTTCTGTTATTCTCAGCATGCTGGATACACTTTAACCCAGACCCTTATTTATACTTGGTGTTTCAGTAAAATCCTGCAAAATTCAGGTTCCTGTTTTGAGCAGCACACTGCATGTTTATGGAGATAAGTCCAAAGACACTCATCAACAGATGCTTGTTGCTCAGGCTGACAAATGATGTCTGAGATCATATACTGTGTTTTGGCTATGGGGCTTTTTTAAGTCTCATTTCAAGACAATTTTTTTGCCCATTTCAAAACACAGCTGAACTACTAGAGGGACTCATGCTTAGCTTGGATGTATTTACTATCAAGTGTATTATTACAGCTCTCCTTTTTCTAAATGGACTGACCTTGATGTTTCCCTCCAACAATTTTGGAAAGAGATGCTCGGGGGAACAGGAGTTCCTCAGTGCTCTAATGAGACCGATCCATCTCCAAGCTCTATTTAAGAAAAGTTACCCTGAAGACTCTTATGGTATTGGCAGAGGCTGGCACCAGCAGTGTGTTACCCCAGCCATCCTCTCCCAATGATAGGGCCAAAACAGGGGGCTGTGAGGGCCAGCTGCACGGCCAAAGACTTTCAGCTAGTCACATCAGGATTTCTCCAGCCAAACACAGAACTGGAAAAGTAACAAAACACTCTGTCAGCATAGAGAATGTTTAAGTCTTCCAGAGAGTTTGTTTGATTTTACAATCCTGCTAATAAAACATAGGGGCTTGACCTATTTCACATTGTTTCTTTTTTTCCTTACTGCTTCTTCTATATTTTTCTTATCAACTGTTCTTCCCATAAATGCTGTTGCTGAATCAGTGAAGTTTTTCCATTAAAAAAAATTAAAATTCACTATCATTTCTGCAGCCTGACCAGGCTCCTCTGTTTGTTACACTGTGTCCCAGAAGGAACTGGGAGGATGAGCTCCACAGCAGGACCCCCACTTCGAGAGCACTGGGATGCGCGTGTGCACGAGCATGTGCGTGTGTGCAGAAAGGGAATGAGAGAGGGAGAGAGTGTGTGTGTCCCCAGTTTAATTAGAAAATTTAATTGGATGGAGTTTGGGTCATTTTTTTCCCCCCTTCCCTTTAGAGCTGGCTGCAATAAACAGACTTTTCTCTTTCCCTTTCATCCTTCAGTGGTTTGTAGTTCTGCATCTGCTCTGCTGGCATTGTCTCTGCTAACGGCCATACCGATCAGGAAGCCAGAGCCAGGAGGCAAATGAAGGGACTGCATTGATACCGCTGATCACTGAGCCCCACATAACTGGCAACTGTTTCTGTCTTTTACCTCTGGAGATGAGCTGAACAGATTGTGTAAAATTTGGTGGCTTCCAAAAAAGAAAGGGGGTTGGGGAGAGAGGGAGGCACATCTTACTCCCTTGGCCCTCTTGGTACCTGGTACCCAGGGGTCTGTTCAAACAACATCCTCAACACAGGAAGCAAAAGTGAAAAATTCGTGGAAATGAGCAAATCCGCTGATTTCAGAGAATGTTTGTACAAAAGAGTGAGAGACTAAACACACTGCTCCTTTTTCTCTGGGGGTGGATGGTACAGGCTAAAGTCCTGCCACAGAATCCTTCACCTCTCAGCTTTGGCTCTGCTGTGGCAAGAGAGCAGGCAAAGCCTTGCACCACATACTTGGGAAAGTGCTCAGCTCGGACACAGGGGAACCAGTGCCAGGAACAGTGACTAACATTTGAGAGAGTCTGAGCATGTGGGACACTTCTCACAGATGCTGTTTTCCATTGCTCAGCAGCATCTCATCACACAGGATATGGCCTACAGTCATAAGGTGAGGTGAATATTTGTCATCTCCAGAAAAAAATGGCCTGGGGAAACCGAGAGGTGGCTTTCTTGTTCTCCCCAGTTTGACTTTCAAGTAAGATAGTAAAGATCTTCTCCCTCACCGTGTTCTGCCACCTTTCTACATGTTAGCAGCTCTCCTGATGTTTGCTGTGTGTTTGAGAATACAGCTAATTTACATGGAAGTGGATGTTTGCCCATCCTTGTCTAGCATAGATGAGGATGATGACAAAATAAACTACTAATAGAGGACAAATTTTGATGCAAACAGTTTTATACTCTGAATTTTAAGACGAAAGGAACAAGGTGGGCCCCTACCATATCATCCTGCTGGCTCCTCAGGTGGATCAAGTTCAAACACAAGCATTATATGGTCCACACACCCCATAATCTCTCTTTTTCTTCTNTTTTTCTTCTTGCTTTCCCTGCCCTCCCCCCCACCCCAACCACATTACACAGTCAGGCTGGGATCAAATTCAGCTTACTTGAATGTATATCATTTCCAAGTTGAAGTCTAATCTGCAGCCTTGTCCCCAGTGAGATACTCAATTTACCACTCCTGTAACTAAAGCTCATTGTTACGGCTATAATAATCAAATGTATCACTTTCCTAAAGGATACTTCTGGTCAACATTTTGCATTTTTTAGAAAGTTCTCTATAAAACTCTTCTCTTTGTTATGTCACACGCAGGCTTCCTGCTCCATTCAACCTTTGGGTTTTTTCCTGTGTCCTATCCATTACACCAATCTAGAGGCAAAAAAAAAAAAATTATATTTCCCTTAGAAGAATCAAAACTGTTCATGTCTACGAAAGAATAATAGCATGACCAGGGGACTTACAGATCAATGTTATCCAGATCAGCACTTAAATGGAAATCACTCTGCATGAAAAATTCACGATGCCCTCTATCCTTTACATGGATAATGGGGACATCTGGTTACAGCAGACAGAATCATTTTACGTACATATATATATGTGATATACAGAATTGTGGCTTTCAGTGTAATTCAGACAATGACCGACATTGCCAAAATTAGTTATTTTGTAACTATTTTGAAGAGACTAATACACCTTCCTCTAATGAAGACAAGTTTCTAAGAGTAGCATTATCAAGACAGGACAATGGATTAGATAAGATCACTGATGAGATCCTGTGATACCTGCAGGTTTTATCTGCTTCTATTTTTCAAATGGAAATTTTTCATATTGATAAAAGGAGTGGTGGCCAATCTTCTTGTCCATTCATTTCTCCCTCTTTGGCCTCATCCCCAGTGAGGTTTCTGCAGCCCTTGGACTCTTGGCAACATCAGCATTAAGAAGGAGGAAGTGCAGAACCTCCCCACACCCCAGGC
This sequence comes from Sterrhoptilus dennistouni, assembly GCA_013397095.1. Lineage (NCBI taxonomy): Eukaryota > Metazoa > Chordata > Aves > Passeriformes > Zosteropidae > Sterrhoptilus > Sterrhoptilus dennistouni. The sequence goes on from VWZU01008650.1 coordinate 939,725, forward strand.
ACTTTGCACACTTTTTGCCCACAGGTGTCCAAAGCAGTTTATGCCACAATGGATTCAGAGCAGCTAGGGAAAAACCTTGTCTTAAATCTCTGACCACATCACTGAGGATTGTACAAACCACACACTTACCTACCACCCTGACTGCCCTTCTGAAGGCTAATGCCTCAATGCTTTATGTCCCAGGACTAACAGGACCTTCTTACCCTTTAGACACAGCTGGAGGCAGGTCCTCTGGCCTTCTGATGGGGTGTACTTGGGCTAGGAACACCGCTCAAGAAAGCGGAAAACCCAGCTTGTTCCTTTCCCCACTCCCACAGGACTCAATCCCATGCTCTTACCAGTTTGGGGAGGGAAAGCCTTAAGGAAGAGGCTGAGTAGAGAGGCAATGCTTCCATCTTTCCTCCCACAAGAGGCCACTGCATGAAGGCTTTAAGGGCTAGAAGGAGAAGCAGTGTCAAACAGAGCCCTGTGCTGCATCTTCATATTTAAAGGCGTACATGAGTCTCAATTTCTCAGCCTTACCCCTCTGTGGATTTATCCTTAACATGATCCAGTCTTTGGACAGAAGTTGCTCATTTTGATTTGTAATGGGGATATCCCTGTCTTTAGTTAGGCTTTTGAAAAGAACATTAGGCCTATATTGTATTTCTTCTCACAGAATTCTCACAGCTGCTTCAGTTTTGCCTGAAAACACATCAGAAGTTTAAAGAAATCAGTGAGCTTCCCTCTTCTTTCTCAGGAAAGCCAAGGATCAGTGTTGCACCCTGCTGTGCAGTGTTGCACAGCACCCCACAGGGTTCATCTCCTGCCAAGAACAGAGGACAGGAGGGCAAGTCTGGAGCCCAGGAAGGGACACGGCAACACTTTATCAGTGTGCAGTAACATGGAGGAATGAAAAGTGGGCAGCAGTTGTGCATTTAACTGTGGGGCATGAAATGAAAAGGCAGAGGCCAGCATGGAGAGACCAACCCAAATGGCTTCAGGATACATACACACAAAGGTGACCATATATTAGCATTTGAGATTAATACTTGGAGATTAATACCTTGTCTTATACCTGGAGAAAAGACATGAACAAAAGATATACAAGCTCCACAATCCAGAGACAGAAATGATAATGGATGAATCAAGATTATCTCCCACCACAGAGGAAAATCAAATAACATATTTGTTGCTCAAGTTAATGATATATCACCATGTGGTTTTATTATCTATATATATTTAGCTGTCTTGGACAAAATAATCAGATTAGATCAGCAGAAGAGGATCCCATACTACATACTTATGTCCTAATAAATATGCACGAGAACTACTTCACAGGCTACTCAGGCCAGAAGCTGGTCTCTCCATTGCCATTAATATTGATTGGTGTTTAAGTGGAACTCACTGTCAGTCCATTGCACCAGCTCTAATGTGACAGCCATGGTTAGTGCAATTTCTGTTTCTAACACAGACCTTTTCTGCACTTTCTGATTCCTTCAGTACCTGCTGTCTCCTCAGGTGCTGCCTCAATCAAAGGCCCAAGATGCAGTTTACATGGAGGAGAATTTTTCATATATTAAGAGCATAAATTTTTTTCCCATCACTCACACAATTTTAAACACTCAAATGAGGAAATTAGTGTTGAGTGGTACAGACTAGATCTAATCTCATTAATCCAACAATAATTGAAATACAGGACTTCCCCCAAGGCCATGGATTAATGACCAGCTAGGTGGAGCTGCTGACATGAAGCACAGCCAAGTGCCATTAACCCCAGCCAGGCATTATTTAATCCCAGAGGAAATGTCCTGTGCAAAATTTGCTAGCTCTTGGGCAAGAGGAAGAGGGAGGAGAAAGGTGCACGTGGGCTGGGTGCATGGAGGGCCCTTCCGGCTGTGGAGCACGGGGCATCCCTGCAGACTCCCACGTGTCTCCCACGTCTGCCCCAACCCACGCTGACCAGTGGACACATAATTAAAATTAATTAATTATCTGAAGCGGAAACTGTGTTTAATGAAGCCCCACTCAGACTTGTGTGCTAATGCCAGCCCTGTTTGCAGACAAATATTTACTAACCCTCTGTGCATAAAGTGACAGGCCACCTGTTCTCCCCTCTCATTATGTCTCCCTAAGTCTAAAGGTAACACTGCCTGGTTGGACCTACAACATTCAAGCCACTTCAGAGACTCATAAACATCTTCAACAAAGCTGAGCCAGATCTGCCAAGCTCTATTTCTTTCAGCCTCCGTCTTTTTTTTTTCTTCCACTTATTGTACACTCCCTAGATGCAAACGCAACTAAAGGCTGTTGCCTCCTTTAGCATGAGGTAATTTCCTGTCTAGATTCTCACCAAATAATTTCTGTCTTCTCAACCACAAATCCTTGAAGTGGCATAGTTTGCTCCCAGCCTTGACAAAGAGCTCCAAAGACAAAAGCAACAGGCAATGCCATATTATTAGTTGCAATAATGACACTAGCAATATCAATAGTTATAAAAGACATCACAGTCATAGCAGTTGCATTTAGCATCATTGTAATGTAATTAATAATAGTAATGGTTTAAAAGTCTATTCTTGTTTTCATTGAACTAGATGGGAGTTTGGGGATTTACTTCAGGGGAACAGGGTCAGATCTTAAACAAGCAAGGATTATCCTACCAAAAAAAAAAAAAAAAAAAAAAAGAAAAAAAATAGAATTACCAAAAAAAAAAAAAAAAAAAAAAAAAAAAAAGGAAGCAGTATAGGATTAAGTCTCCCTCCCCTTTCCACTCCAAGCAAAAGAAAACCAGGAAAGATTAGAAAGCTGTCAGGGAGACAGACAAGCAAGAAACAAGCAGAGGTTAAAAAGCAAACAAAGCTGCATGCATAGCACTGGGTGGTGCCTCTATTCACACTAGCAGGGGAATGTCCACCTGAGCAGTCCATTACCAACAGGAATGAGGGACTCCATGCACAGCTCCTCTGAAGGAATTAAAATGTTCCTCACATTTCACCTCTCTGCTCAGTGGTTTATGCTTTGATGCTGCACTGAGGTGTTAGGTGCTCCAACATGCTTGGGCTGCCCACCCATCCCAGCATGTGAGTGTGGGAAGTTCTATAGGATCCATGGGAGGAGACAATGTTCCCACATAGGCAGGTAACTCTCCTCCTTTGGCACACAGGATGGAGGTTGCAGGACACAGAGAAGCCGACACACTGGGGTGAGCAACTGCAGCTTGGACACTCAAGTGACACCAAACGTGCTTCTTTACACCAGGCCAAGTCTGACCTCACAAGAGCCAAAGATGAACCAAAATGTACCCTGTAAAAAGCCAGGAAGAAGAGCCCTACAGGCAGCCCTGTTCACGCTGCAGTGTGTTCAGCACAACTTTTGGTAAGCTAGACCCAGAGGAGCAGCTCTGGCCCTGGAGTTAGGGCTGAGTCATGCACTCCTGGTGGCACGAGGAAGAGTGGTTGTGAGCACAGATGAACTCGACAGCTTTTTCCACCTCTGCCTCCTCTGATCTGCCATCAGCCACAAAACTTTCTGTTTCACATCTGCGTTTTTCTGAGAATGGCATGACACAAAGCAAAGCCCCACAATATTACAAGGTCACAAAACACAGGCAACCCAAAAAAAAAAAAATTACTGCCTGCTTGCTTGTTCCTCCATCTCACCACAGCCAAACATTAACAACTGACTGTTCCTTTGTAGATAGTTGACTGCTTCCAGCCCTGACATGTGCAATCACTTTCTGGTGTCCCACCCGGCAAAGCACAGTGTGAAAGGATGTACACATGAAAGCTAGGGTAAATTCAAAAACATCAGTCCCAGGCTGCAAGGGAGCTGAATTCAATATCAGCAAAACATACAGGAAAGGACAATGTATAATGGAAGTGGAGGGGGACAGAAGGGAGGGTGTGCAGGGGGAGGGGATAACGTAAACATTCACGCATGAAAATATTAGATGATTCTTGCTGCACAGTGACTTGAATTTAAAGTATTTATGTGGTCATTTCCATTTCTTTTCCCAAGAGGGTGCTGGGACTGGCATGGCTGTCAGAGGAGTGTGAGAAGATGCCAGCACAGGCAAGCAGTTTCCAAGGCAGAACTACAGCAATGCCTGATATTGTATTAATGTGAGTGCTGGCCATCTGGCCATTAGGGACAAGCTGCTGCCAGGGTGTCTCTCTTTTTCCATCTCATTTCAGAAGCTCTGGAGCCTGGGACTGAGACCCCTAGGGAGATTCTGGCTAAAGATCATTCCAGCATCCACTCAGATGTTGTAGAGAAAGGGCCAGAGAGCTGATAAGGCAGGAGAATGTGCTCACACCCACACAGGAAAAAAAAAAAAAAAAAAAAAAAAAAAAAAAAACCAGAGAATAACACTGAATGGGGGGTTAAAGGCAGAAAGAAAATGAGAGCAGATGAACAAGGGAATGGTTTAAACAAATAAGAGGGAGGAAGCAGGAAAAGGAAAAGAAAAATAAGAGGCACAGCACTTACTCAAAGGAGCCTTTAAAGGAGGAGAGAGGAACAGAGAAGAAAAGGAGTAGAAAGGGTTCAATAAGGAGAAATGGCTATCATTAAAGGCACAGGGGCTATGAAAGGACTACTAGCACAATGCACCTTTTTGGATTTTAACTACTCAGAAATAAAGTAAGGGTTTTCAGTTTGCCCTC
>VWZU01008650.1:954931-968745 GCA_013397095.1 Sterrhoptilus dennistouni
AAAAAGTTTTCTGGAAAGAAAAAAAAAAAAAAAGGGAAAAAAATGGTGACAAGATTAATCAGCCCGTGGAGCTGAAACACATGCTTGACTTAAACAACCTCTTTGCTGTTATTAACAACTGCTCCAGCATTTCTCTTGTTATGCTAATGGTACAGATTAGAGTAAAATCTATTCCTTCTTTGCTGAACAGGCCAATTGATAGAGGCTGATCTATTTTCCTCCCCCGTTTTAATTCTTTTTTTTTCCTCCCGGCACAAGTGTTTGCAGCAGCAAGAACAACAGAAGATGAAAAAAAAAATCCTAAAAAGCAAAACTGCACACAAGAGTGACTAGCCCTCACATTCACTAAAATCATTAATAAGTAGAAATCTATATCATCCTCCACTACAGCGTGGAAATAATGTCTGGGTGTTGTAAGATAATGACCACAAAAGACAGGAAATTCAACATCATGTCTGATGTCCTGCCTTTAACTCATTCATTTTTTTTTTAACTTGCAGACAATGAGTGCCTGCTAAAGGAGATGGCTTTGATTAGTTTTAATACATTCCTTGGATGAAATATGAAGGAGAAGGGAGTGTTGCTGGCTGGTCCTGGAGAGGGCAGCTTGGCTCAACACCACACCATGTGCTGGCGTGCCATTTGGATGGAAGGAGACAGTCCTGTTGCCAGCAGAAGTTGTAAGGCCATTTGCTCTGTGGCATCAAGGGGAGCAGGGAGGGGCCTGCGTGTCACTCTGGGCTTGGTGGTTTGTGCTTCCTGTTAGCTTGGACTTGACCCTAAGTACTCTTTAGTTTTGCAGTGTTTCCCCCCCATAGCTTTTTCGTAATCGAAGCCTGGGCTCTGTGTCACAGGTAACAGCAAAGATGACGTTGCAATCTCTGAGTCTATGATATAGTAAATATTTAAAAGCCTAATATGTCTGACATGTCAAAGAGGAACATTCAGCAGGTGATGGCTGCTGAATTAGAATGACTGCACCATCGACTTCCATTAGCAGCATGTGTATGCTATTTGTTTTAAACCCTTTGTCACTTCCTCTGGATTTGAATTGTTCCTGTTTAAATAAGTGGAAATATCATCACCCTGGTTTGGCATAATCCTAAATCAACTTAAATCCGTGACAATCTTCCCACAGATCTTGCTGATTTTCTAGATTTGGCCTACTGCTGCATACAGTCACAGCTGCTAGATACTGTAAACTTGCTCAGTTTCAACATTCCATTACTTCAATGAGTCCATCCACTTGTGATGCCTAAGGTAACACCAGGCTGATCTGCCTGGGTCCAAAGACATTGAAGACAGTCCTGGGCCAAGATTAAATTTGGACGTCTGCACTTGGCTAGCACTAAATTTGATCAGACAGATTTCATAATTGCACAGAGTCAAAGACCACAGGGATTTTTAGATCATCTGCTCTGACTTTCTGCATACCATATGCCATCATATTTTTCCCAGTTATTCCCATATTGAGCCTAATTACCTGTACTTGATTAAAACAGATCACCCATTCTGCTTTAATGAGTAGAAATTAAAAGAAGAAAAAAAAAAAAAAAAAGAAGAAACTGCTACCTCCTGTGGTAGTTTGTGCCAGTACTTTAATGACTTTAAGTTTGAAAAACATACCTAATTTCTCATTTGAGTGGGCCTTGCTTCCATGACCTTTTTTTTTGCCTGATTTGGCCTTCCAGAATCTGACATTTTCACCTTGTAAAAATATGTCGATTTCTTTCAAACTTGTAATAAATCTATATTTAAAATTTTTTGGACAATATAAACTGGTTAAACTCCTTAAGGGGTTCAGTGAAAGCCACTTCCTTGATCGTTCTTGGCTATTAAGTGAGGATTGACTGCTGTCACTTGCAAATCCTGTGCAGGCACCCAAGGACTGCTTTGACCCCTTTGCCATAGCTCAGGCAACTTGTCCACTGTAAGGGCCAACCCCTTTCCAAAATTGTCATATTTCAGGAGGCAAACCCACTTTCTCTAGGAGTGGCTTAGCTATTTTTCTTCTAAATATGCACCATTTTGTAGTTTTAAAGATGTTTTGTTTGTCTGCACGTAATGACGTTGCTCTATATGAGCTGCTGTGTCCTCAAGCATTCCACTAATCTTTTTATGTAAATTTATATTTAGAAGGGCAAGTTTTTTACTCCAAGAGAAGCAGGATGAGGCTTGCATCTGGCTGTTGTCAAGCACACTAGTAACAATCTCATTGAAAGAAAATTACCCAGGGACACCTTTTTTTTTTGCATAAAGGCTAATGTCTAATTGTTGATCTGGTTATATTATGATCTATTGGGATATTTTAAAATATTTCAGTCTTATTTAGTGTCCAATAGCATCAATGCTGTATGAAGTATATTTCCATACTTATCTTTAAAAGTTGAACTTTCAATCTTAATAAAGGAGTTGACAGTTATCTGGCAAGTTCAGCTTTCTTTGGTGTCATTAATCCAAAAATTATTTCATCATCTAATTCTTTATTGATTAAAATCTTTACCAGTCTAAACATTAATCCCCCTTGGATATATGGTAGGCTAGTTGGGTCACTGTTTCTTGAATCATCCTACTTGCTCTCTTTGAATGTTTTGCACTCTTTGCAGCTGGAGTATCCGGCTCTGAGGTGAATTTATATTGAATGTCAACAAACTGAGGATTTCATCAGTCAGTGGCTTCTCAATTTCCGTGTAAGTTAGTGATCCTGATGTTCCATAAATGACTATCACTGAAAGATGTTGCCTTCTTTCTCTTCCAGTAACTCAGTGTCTGAAAGATACTTCTATGAAAATAGGAGTACATGAAGAAAAGAAAAAAAAAAAAAAGCTGTGAAATACCTATTTTTCCACATCCAAGTAATCAATTTTTGTAATCTTCAGCTCTTAATATTTTTCACATCAGTAGGATTTTTTTTGTTCTACTGTAGTTTAAACATTCCTGTTCATTGTCTTTAGCAATTCCAAATACCAATTTACTGAACTTTGGCTTTCCCTTATCAATTTTCTAATTTTGTCCCTTATTATATCCTTCAGAGGAAGCTATTGGATATTAAGAAGAGTTAACACATTGTTCAGCACTAATGCCTCTTATAGCAAAAAACTGCAACCCAATATAGTATTATAAAAAGGGATGAAGACAACTATTCTTGCAAATCAATGAAGAAAGAACAGAAGTGGCTATAGTTGTGTATATTAGTTATATAATAATATGCATTATTCCTAATGCTTCAGCCAGAGACGGTAAACTTCCTGTCACAGCAAATAGTCAGGAAAGCTGAACAAAACTACAGTTTCCATTTACCAGCATTCACACAAATTGCTTTGGTCAACATACCATGCAATCCCTGGTTTGCCCAAAAATAGCTTGTAGACAGAATCTGTACCTAAAAATAAGTCAGCAAGGGAACTAAACACAATAAAAAGGAGACTTTGGTGATATGTGTACATTTTTTCAAAAAATTACACAATATCTAGCAAGAAACACTTTTTCAAGCTTGAACTACTCCATCATTAGTTGTGTTGTGCACTGCCTCCCGTGTTGTTTATGTTTCTGTAGCATTGCAGAGTCCTGTTTGTGGACCCATTATATTTAGGCATCAGCACTCTGTTGAACAATACCAGATTTTGTGGTCTTGCAAACCAGCTACTGGTTGGAGAAGAAGTAATGCAGAGTTGGGAGATTTTTCTCAGTGTGGAAGTTATCAGGGTTTCTGTATCAGAGACTTGTGACAGCCATTCACACTTCTGTTTGTCACGAGGTAACCTTAAACATTCACCTTTTAGCTCAATGCACTCCAATGGGAATATTGTTTCAGAAACCAGCTCCTTGGACAGCTGATGGTGTACTGCACTCAGGCTGGAAAACAACTGATTAGGCACTATTTCATAAAAGCTCCAGGGGACAGAGTTTTTGAAATGAATCAGAACATATTAAAGAAATGCCTAGACTCTGCATCACTGTCTTAGGGTTTGGCTGCAAAAACCTTTGTAGGCTGACACAAGCTCGCTCTGCCCACACTCCAGGCAAGCACAAACTCTTTCCACCCTACTCAAAACCAAGAAAACTTTGTTCTAGTGGCCATGCAGCTGTATTAGTGCTGCATGAATCCAAGGTGGTTTCTCCTGCATCTCTCAACAGGACTTTCTAGCAAAGGCTCAGCATCCCTTTAGCCTCAGATTTCAGTTTGGAGCTGCCATGGGTCCAGTTACCTCACTGAAGAAGCAGATTATCACACAGCACCATACAAAAAGGTATTCTGTATACTCTTGTGTGCAAAAGAGATGGGCAAACACCACTCAAAATCCATTGCATAAGACCTCTCAGCAAAAAATATTGCTGTACAATTCATAAGAAAAAATCTTGTTCCTAGAATTCATTGTAGTTAGACAAAAGCAGATCAAAATCTTCTCATCTGGAAGTGACTTCTTCAGGAAAGAGGCAAAAATATCTCATTTAGCAGTTTTTCAAGGGCAGAATAGTGTTCTTCCCAAGAAAAGCAACTGGTAAAGCCACAGGTACCGGCCCCATGCTGGGACTGTGCCAGACTGCAGTTGTTGTGCACTATGAATGAACAATGCCCCTGCTGTATTAATTTGGCTTGTATAAGAAGATGTTCTGTTTATTTTCATAAATATGTGTAATTTTACAGTCTGTCTTCTATGTTACACATATATATTGACTTTACAGCCAGTATTTTCAATGTGTGACAGTCCTGAACTTAGCTCACCATTGGTGCTCTTTGCAATTTTGAGTGTAGCTGGTGAAGCAAGATGCATAGAAATTGGAGGAATCCCAAAGAAGATGAGAAAAGGCTGAATAAATTCAGCCAGTCACGTTCAGAAAAGTCTGGTTGGCACCAGGATAAGAATCTTCAAATATGCAAAAGGTCTCCAATAAAGAAGAGAATAACTTATTCTCCTTATCCACAAGTCAAATGCTTATTCAGACATCAGAAGAACTTTCTGACAGTTGTGACAGTGAAGCACCCATCTGAATCACTAGTGTGGTTGCAGGATCTGTGTCACTAAAAGTCTAAAAGAAGCAGATAAAAAATATTTCTCAGGAAAGGGGATGGATCCTGCCTTAGTGCAGTGCTATGGACTTGAAGCCCTCCCAGGGTACCTTCCAGGACTATTTTTCTGTGTTTTCAGTATTACAACCTGAATTTAAAGGGCTCACTCTCCATAAAAAAGAAAGAATTCTCCCTCTGAAGACCCAAAAACTAGTGTGTTAGCAAGCTCCAGCTTGCAAGTGCTAAAAGCTTCAGAATAAGGGCTAGTGCCAGCAGATTTCTGTGGGTTAAATGAAAGTGTCTGGAGGAATTAACTGCTGCCCATCCCTGGTTCTCAACCATCACCCATGTGCTGGAAATGCAACTGCAGACATGACAAAGAAGCAATTAGCCCAACAAAATCAGTTATTACCAGTGATTCATATGGTAATGATGGTGGTGAGGATGATGATGGTACTGCTGAACTGTAGCAAGGATGATAATAACCAGTGTTTTAGGGGACGGATTACAGGTTTAATCAAAATGAATAGTTTATCACAGATAATGAATTTTGCAGGAGAATATGGCCCTAGAAAAATGCCTTGTTCTGAATGCCTGAAAATTACATTGATTTAAGTAGTGGGCTACCATATTTGCACTATTCATTTAAGAGAAGAGAGAATGCAGCATTTTTATGTAGATATTTTTCACCGTCCTTAAAAAATGGGTATTAATGTCATGATCGTGGCAAAGAGAACTGCTGCAGAGTTCCACATCTTTATTGGCATAACTTGTATAAACTCTAAAATTTTACTTGAGTCCCATTACTTGTTTTGTCCCTGACATCAAAAGAAAAATGCTATCCATATGCTAACATAAAACTAAGATTTGTGAACCTCTTTTGAATTTCATAAGCAACAGTTCAGGAGAATATTGAGGCTCCTATCATTACAGTGGGACTTAAACATAGATGAGAGAGAAGCTGTCTCTGACAAAGAGTAAGTGGAGAAGCTCCAGAACAGTATATTATCACCAAAAAGATTGTTAAGCATATTCATTTTCCAGCATGTGTTCTTTCTTCTAATAAAAACAGATTAGAAGCTTCATTTATATGTTGTTGTAGGGAGAGACTAAGGAACAAAAAATGAGAGAGAATGGGGTGATAAGATAAAATTTAAAGAGTTGTCCATATTTTAAAAATGGATAGAAACATTTCAGATCCAAGAGAACGTTGCTTTATTCACCAAAAGAAGCAGGTCTGGGCTACTAGCATATCCACTGTCCCATTCATTTAACTTTTCCTTGTTAGGTATAGTTTGCACATTGAAGACTCTGTAAGACTGATTCTTGTTCATGCTTTTTTGTTACCATTATTGATTTCAACCTATGCTGTGCTTTGCTTTGCCAAGTACTCTCCAAATTCAAACAAGCTGCCGAAATGCTGAAATCAATACATGCCTCTTGAAGGATAGATCTTTTATAATACAAAGGGGAGAATGACTAATAGATTACTGAAGCCTTAACAAAACCTCAACAGATCCCCATATGGTGCATTGCAATTAGAAGAGTAGAGGATGGATTTCTAAGTTTTTGGGTGGAGAAAAGAAATAGAAAAGAAAGCATTTTTGACAAGAAAATGAGTGAGATGGAGACAGAAGTGATGTGTGACCATCCACGAGATAGAAACCCTTCTTTCTGAGCCTTTCATCTCCGGGTCACTGATTCCAATCGAGCCCAGGTCGATAGCGAACAAAAATCATTTTAATCTGATGGCTGTTTGCTGACCTATGTGAAATGAACTGGTTGTGTCAGTCCACTTCCCAGCTGACAGCTCTCCCCAACATCAAGGCCACTGCTACAGGTGGCAGTAATTGGTGCTTTTTTGAGGCCAACTCAGCTAAAAGGCTGAAGAATAGAAAAATCAGTAGGGCTGAACCACCTCCTCCTCGTGTTCAGCTGCTCCCTCCAGGTGAGTGCTGGGGAAAGCTGGCACTGCTGTTGCCTGCACCACATCTGCTCTTTGAGCCAACAAAAGGCTTCAGGGCAAAGGGGAGTCCTCTGAAGTTGTAAAGACCTCTTGTCAACACAGACCTTGGGGAGGCTGAGGGGTAGTAAGGCCCCAGGCCTGCAGTGCCCTGGAGGTGGATACCATTGTTTGTTGGTAGCCCCAGGAGAGTGTTGGTGTGAGCATGGGGCTCTGAAAAGACCCATCATGCTATCAAGCCCAGTCCCTGGGGCCTAAGGGTCAATAGTTAAAATTCTGTCTGCAAAACAGGACCAAGGGCTAAGCCCAACTTTCACCAATGTCAGTGGAAGGACATCAGGGCTCACATACAGATATGTCCAAAGAACTTTAATAAGCTTATGTGAGGGGAGACCTGACAAAGTGAGCTCAATCTAAGATGTTAAAATAATATAGGAGGAAATAAAAGATTAATTTTGAGAGCTTAATAAAAAATAATGGAAGGGACAGCTTTAATCTTTGATTTGATCAGTGTTTCTCTGAGCAGCTAATATCTCCCCTTTTGTGAGGAGATAAAGTATTAGGAAGAGGATATTATCAGGAGGACTTTCAATTACACTCTAAGCCACAGCCACCTGCCTTGTGTCCCTCAGGCAGCTCTTGGGAATGTTGATTTTGCCATGGGACATCAGAGATGCCAGGATGGGCTGCCTAACTGGGGCATCAACAGGTGCTTCAAAGCCTGCCCACGTGGTGCTGGCCAGTGATGTTTTCCACAAGGTAAATCAGTGCCTGCCCCACTGCAGACAAGAAGAAAAGCAGTGAAGGGTGTCAGAACTGCCAGCAAAGTGGAAAATGCACCTTGAAAGTATCTGTTTTCCCTTTCAGGGACACATACAGAAGTATTAAGAGGGTGAGTTCCCATCAGGCAATCTCCAAGTGGAAGCATCCATGCTGCTTGTGGGTTACCTGACATCTGAATGAGCTACTGCCAACATTGCACTTCACAAGAAGATTGTGTGCTAGAACAGCTGTGAGACATAGGTGCATGGAATATGGACAAGGAATGAAAGAGGCCTTAAAAAAATTAGGAGGAATCTGTCTTTTGCACCTTGTGCAGGTCTTTACCCTTCGTGCTCCTCTCACATGCACACAAATGTCCTTTTCAGCACCTACATCAAGCATCATTGTTAATTGGCAGACTAGATACTAAGGAAACAAGCACCTCAATTCTCAAAGTAGATTCAAAAAAAGACATGATTGCCCCTCATGTGGTGCCCTCCTGAGCTCCCACAATTCCCTTTCCGTCATCAGATGGACTGTGGCTAGAGGCAATTCATGTGGAAGGCTGGAAGTGGTCCTCGCTGGCATATATAATCTCTAATGTATTTCTCTAGAGCTGGAGAGAAATAAGTGATACCCCTGCATGGAAGATATATTTTTTTCAGTTTTTATTGGTGATCCCTTAATCTCATTTCTGTCAAGAAAAGGAAACTCCTGGAAACTTTCAGCAGCTTCAGGCTGGACACTAATGAACATGGGCCACAAGCGACACTATCTGTGCACACTGAATTCCCTTGTAGCTCACAGTCTGAAGAGTGGGAATTCTCAGGGTGTGTCCAAAATCTAAAAGAAAGTTGTTGCTTGCCTGCTAGCTAAAATTATTCAGAAGGCCGTAGGAACCAGTAATGGTTTAATAGGCATTGGTCTCACCTGAAACTCCTTCTAGGCAGGAGGATGAAGAGCAAGCAGTTAGAGGACTGCAAGTCAGAGGTATGTGGGATGACAACTGAGCTATCTGGGCTTTGGCTGAAGTCTTTTACTTTCTAGGATCCTTTCTCTGTTCAAATGAAGTTAAGCGTACTTTGCTCAGAGACTTACCAGTTGGGTAGGTGCCAGATTAATTTTGCTGCCATGGATAAAGAGTTGGAATGAATGTCCTGCCATGGGCAAGGAAGTTAAATGGCAGAGCCGGGTTGTAGAGTTTGTAGGATGGGCCCATCTCCACAGTATGCTGTGGGATATAAAGTCTGTGATTCATAAAAGAGTGAGGATTTATATTAAGAGGAATGTCATTTAGATATCATAAATGGATAAGGTAAAACATGCATTGTATATTATATGCTAGTCTTCATCTCTTAGACTACAAACCACAAAAAATGTTCAGAGGCAGATAGAAACATCATCCAGAGGTGAATTGCACCTATGAGGTTTCTGACCTTCCTCTGAGTAATTTGATCTATTCATAAGTTAGATCAGTACTGGAATAAAAAGTCTGTGAATGGCAGAATGCTGTTTCATTTGGAAACAGAGAAATTTCTACAGTGGCTCAGACCTCTGGTCTATTTAATTAAATATCTCAGTGGAATCACCAACACATACTTCTTCAGAAGCTGTTATGCGCCTGCAATAGACAGTTCTGTGGAGACACACCAGTTTTGAGCTGGTCTATTTATGTCTAAATATTGCAATATTGTCAGCTCTTCAGAATTTGGGTGACCCTCAGTGAATATTCATAACTTGCAAGCTATGGGGTTTAGGGCACTGGAGTTTTACGGTAATTGGGAATTACATGAGACCACCTACTTCATTAAAACAAAATGAAAGGCAGAGTCAAAGCCAGGCCTGCAAAGGTAAACAGTGCATGAATTCACTGCCTCCATATTTAAAGCCTTCAAAGCCTTTCAGTTAAAATCCTTTTCCGCTCTGGATCTCAGCATGAGTCTGGCTGCAGGGAGGTTTTGTGTGGTGGCCTGTCAGCTTCCATCTCCAACACAGTGAAATTCAACTAATTGTAAGTGCACATTGCTTCAGGCGTACACTGCACACTGCCACTCGGGCCATGCACACGCACCGTGACCCTGTCCACCTACTGCAGAATGTGGTATTCTCTACCTAAACACACACACTTTTCTTTCTGGTTACTTGCAATCACTGAAAAGATGACAGGCCAGAGCAAGGAGCAGAGATCCCTGTTGTGTTTCTGCAAAAACCAGTATGGAGGGATTTAGTCTCACAACTACATATATGCCAAGAATTGCAGCAGTCTTTGGATTGTGCCTCCATTAATGAAAATGGGTTGGCCAGAGAGCACAGTGTGAAGCTGTGCCTGCCCAGGGGCTTTGATCTTACCTGCTGAAGGTGACCTCACTGCCATGTCAGGCTCTGCAATGCAGCTGAGCATCAGAAAGCATCAAGAGAGAAAGAGGAATAGAAAAATCAGAAATACCTCAGAGCTGAAAACCCTCTGTGACCCAAAATAGCCTCTATTAGTGCTAATTCTGAGTTGCTTGTAAAGTTCTGCAAGGTTCATAGGAGCAGTGTAGTCACAGATTACTGGCAAACTGTCCTCAGCAGCCTTTTTTTCAGCACGTTCTAATTCCTCAGATTTTTCCATCTGAACTTCACTGAAGTTACCTGCTTTTGTTTCTAGTTTGGATAGGCCAGTCTTTAGTTCTGTCAAAGCAGGATTTCTTCTCTCACTCCTTAAACAAGAATCTTTTTCAGCTATTTATTTTGACTATCAGCTTGAGCATCGCAGGTTAGGAATGATGAACTGCTTGCATGAATGCCATTATCTTCAACTGGACTCTCTTCTGGGGGGGCACAATGTAGGACTACATTTGCTTTCCTCCTCACTAAATTTCCTAATTCTTTAGATGCGAGGATCATTTGCATCATTTCTGTTGCTGCCAGTTTATCAGCAAAATACTATGTCTGCAAACCATACATTTTATCCTTCTATGCTCACATTTTGTCTTTCTTTGTGTGCTCAATGAGTTAAGCAAACACCCACTCCACCCCACCTAGCATCCTTTGTACAGGCCTCCATGTCTTGGGGTGCACTGGGATCCAGACACACTGTGAGGTCAGGCCCATTAGGGTTCTCAGGCAGAGCACAGATGTTTCCAGCGTCCAATGAACGTGGCCTGGAGGCAAGTGCCTGCCCCCAGAATCATAAAGCTCCTATAGCAATGGGGGGATTTTAGGAAACTATGGGATCCAAAGCTCAGAAGCTGAAGCATACCAAGCATGTCCCCAGCAATGGGGAACTGGGTTTCTGAATCAATTCCTTTGTGCCTCAGTCTTGTTTAGCTCCTGTATAAGGTCCTGGAAGGGATAATTTCAATCCCACCCTATGCCTTTATCATGTATTAGTACCTGATCCTTCACTGCTGACTCAAGGTGCTACAGTTGAATGAATCATGTAAATAAGATTAATATCTGGTTATTTGTTATCACAACTTTCAGACTGATCATCCTAAAGTTAAGTTCAGTTCTGAGCAACCTTCCTGATGTGACTAGCTGTTATTTTTTCTGTTATTCTACTGCAGAAATGTTTCTTATCAGTCAGATGATCTGATAGTTCTGCTCTCATATTCAACCTTTGACACTCTGTAGTTCACTGCTGCTTCAGTGACAAAAACATTGAAAATCAACCGCACAAGATCAACAATTTAAATAAATAGTTCTGACTGCTCTAAAAGAGCTCATAATCCAAAAGGCTTTCACTGCTGCTCACCACTGAACCTCACCACTTCAGCTCACCTAATTATGCAACATTTTTCTTCCCAAGCCATTGCACCTGAAGTGCTGATTATACTGTACTTGGAGTGCTGTATGCTCTCTGAAGGGTTGTTTGCCTTCTCTGTGAGGCTGCTGCTTATGTCCTGACAGCAGTGATCCCATTGCTATTTCTACTTTGTTTTGGAGGGAATAACTGAAGTGCTAATGTCAGAGGTGCTTCTACAACACTACAAGAAGTACAAGTGTACCAATTCACTTTTTGGAGATAGGAAATTGGAGCACAGCAGTTAGGCAAATACCTTGTTCTGAATTCAGTGCAAAAACTATGATCCAGAAGTACTAGACCCCTCTCCTGACTGTGAGAACAACTTTGTCCAAAAATATACTCTAGTCATGGGACCTCTGAGGAAGATAATAGCTGCCACTAGCTCCACCAGAAATCCATTGAAGATAGGACAGTCTCAAAAATATTTGAAGGAACAGTTCAATTTCATTAAATAAATTTTAAAATCTCTGAGGACTTCATGGAAAGAAACAGAATATGGTGATGTGTGTGGTCTATGTGTGCATGTCTGTCAGATATATGGATACAGATAAAGATACACATGTGTAGGGAAAAAAATAGTCTCTCCCTAACTATTCTCAGTAATTTTATTGCTTCATTTCTTTATTTCTAGGTGTTTGATAAATAAATTCAAAAGAAATAAGTAATTCTAAGTATTAGAGTCAATCATGATTTTTCTTGAACCTTTTGATGTTGATATGGAATATACTGGATTTTTCTTATAGGACAAAGACAGCCTCTGAATATATGGACATAAGGAACTAGTGTGCCAGTGAATTCTTGTTTTGAGAACTTAAATGCTAGGGATCTCTATCTTTTTACTGATATTCTGCAAGACATGAGTTCCATGCACAAGGCTTCACTTGGTAAAAAGTGGCACCATAGCAAACTGGAGACACGAGTATTCCTCTCCTCGCTTGGCCTGAAATGTCTCACCCATTTGAACTCACGTTTCCAAGAAGAGATTACAATTAGGAAGAAGCAGATTAGATAGAATTGAGTGGCTCAGCTGATCTTCACATGTGTTCTGATAGTTTTTGTGGTTTTGGAAGTACCTATTCAAGAGAGTTAGGGCTCCTTCCTTTAAAGGAGACTCCAGATTCTATCATAGCAAATGGGTTCTGTCAGAACACCCTCACCCACCTTGTGGGCAGAGAGCCAGTTTGTAACACCCAGGTGCAGAGGGAAATGTAGGAAGCAGAGCTCAAAAACATGACAAAGATAAATCACGTGTCCTCACATGCCCTTCTTTAAACAGGTTCTCAAGAAGAACCAGACCCACCATTTCCACAGATTTCTCAGAGCCCCGACTACTCTCCTGGTTTAACGCTGTTTTCTGCAAAAGGCTATTGAATTTTTCCAACCAGGATACTCTCAAAGGACATCTTCTGACAGCTGAGCCAGTGCATTTGCAGAGCAAATGGCTTTCTATACTTTAAATTCACAGATCATTTGGCTATTGTCAGATCTGGATTTTTCCTTGAGCATTCTGGATATGAAACCAAAACATTTTCCCACAACAGGGTAAATTCACTTGCCTGTTCTCCCCTGCAGTTGCCCTATGGTTTCTCTGAGGACCCAGAAATGACTAGAGTTATTGCTAGTATGGGTGATTTTTTCCATGTTGACAGTAAATCATAGTCATTGGAAAACAAATACTGAATTTCCCCATTGTATCGTTTTCTTGCAGCTAAAGACATTTTTCATCTCTCTCTTTCTTGTTATGCATCTTCTAAGATATCCATAGGATACAAAACTCATGATTAGTCTTCCACTCTTCTAATCTTGATAAGCAGTATTTTTAGAGTTACTAAGAAGTCGGGAGGAGCTGTGGGTTTGAGGTGCAGCAGAAAATCGTTAACCTTCAGCTAGTCAATAATCCCCAGGAAATGTCCACCCTGCAGACATTACTGCTCTGATGATGAAAAGTGTTATATAAAAACAGACTATAATTATGAGGTGAGAAGCAGAGGAAAAAGTTGTTTTTCTGAGAGTAAGTGCCCTCCAAATTTTATTTGGTTTTGATTTCGTTTTCTTAACAGTATTAAACATAAGCAGAATGAGCAGTGGGTTGCTTTAAACCATTGCTTCCCTCATATGTAAGTTTGTACAGACAAGGAGGGGGGCTTTGGGCATTTGGTTGGTTTTTTTTTTTTAGTTTGGGAGTTTTCTTGTGGGTTTTTTTGTTTTGGTTTGGTTTGGGTTTTGGGTTTTTTTCTGGTTTTTGTGGGTTTTGTTGTGGGCTTTTTTGGGTTTTTTTTTGGGGGGGG
>VWZU01008650.1:974389-984870 GCA_013397095.1 Sterrhoptilus dennistouni
AAAAAAAAAAAAAAAAAAAAGGAAGTTTCCAGATAATTTGTTGTTTGCTGGGAAACACTTATCATTTTGCTATCTTGCTTCATGAAGAAAATGAAACTCATAAGAGGTTTTCAAGAGGGTATTTCAGTTTACCATTGCTGAAAAACAGTTTCCCCACTGAAAATCTCCTTTGTAAAAGCACTGACTTGTAAGTATTATGGAAAAACACGGTTTTCTGGTAGGTAAAAGTTCAAATTAGAAATGACCATCAGCTGCCTCCAGCATGAATGTCTTGGCAACGGTGGGAGCAGAAATGGCTCTGCAGCACATCCTTGCTGCAATGAGGGCTGGTCAGATTTGTCTATCTGCTGTTCTTTCCCAAAGAAAAGTGCTGTCCTCACAAAGTTCCAGTTTCATGTTATGAAAAAGAACACAGGTCAGCCCAGTTCTGATCCTGTCTCCTGCTTAGCCTCCAGCACCCGGGGAAATTACCATGTGAAGATACATTAACTTTCTGTAAGCACTCAAACCTTGTCCCAACAGTCATGTATTTTTGAATGATACTTGCTTCTTTATAGCTGCACAGCCATGCTCTGGAGAACACAATGGTACAAACTTGCCTTTACTGGCTCACTTAAGATAAATAAACAAGGGAAGGGTAGGCATCTGCACTGATGTACATGACTTTTTTCAATATAGCTTCATCCACACTGGCTATGCAACATGGTTTCATACACCATGAAAAAAAATTGCCCTCATATGTAAAATATGCATAAGGCAGGCTTTAAAATAAGCAGTGCCAGTTTACATAGGTGCCCTAGCAGGTGAAATGGATCTGCACTGACTCTCAGAGTTACTCCCACAGCTGACAGACACTATTCCTCATCTGTGCTAAGGAGTAAGGCATTCCTGAACATGCCACTAAGATACTCTGGATACACCTGTCCTGGAAAACTAAACAGCTTCTGATCTCAAAAATGCAATCATTTGAAGGGTTGCATTGCTATGGTGGTCCCTGCCAAGCTTTTTCCTCCACAGTTATCAGTGTCCCAGGCTGTTCCTTGGCACAAAACAGGAGCCATCCCTCACCAGCAGGGTGGATGTGAGCAGATGATTTGGTGGAGTAAGGCAGTTTAACACTGTGAGTGCAGACTGATCCATACTGACTGGCTACAGGGCCAGAGAGCAGCCCCAGTAGTGGGGAATTCATTGGTGCAGGAGATGAGGCTGCAGCAGCAGGAGAAAAGATTAAGGATGGCTCTTCCTAAGAAAAAAGGCCAACCTGTCACAAGGATGCTGTGACCTCCAGCCCCACCTCCCATGCTGCCCTGCCCCACCGACTAAGCAGCCTGCCCCACATGGCAGCGGGTCTGTCATCCACCTCTGCTTCACCCAGAGCAGCAGGATCAGCTGTCCTGTTGTCACAATATAGGTTCCAGGTTTCTTCTCAAGATATGCCTCACAGTACGTGTTGGGTCTTTTCTGGCCAGGCTCTTGATGTCTCTGATTTGTATAGCAGGTAACACAGACGCAGGCAGAAAGCCAGGTCTTAACAGCCTGGTGAAAAATGTGCCTCCCAAGGAGGAAAGGGAACAGAGAGGCTCCTCATTTTTCTGACACAAGTAGATGTCAGGTGTCAAAAGAGACTACTTCTTAGGTTGGGAATTGGCCTAGGAAAAGTTCTCAGGTAATCTTATTTGGAGTACATGACTTTGGATGTTAGGCTGTTCCAATAGGGAAGTTTTCCAGGGTCTGTCAGTAAAAAATTCCCATCTATATAATTTCTACAGCTTTTCCCCTTGGCCTTCATAGTTCCAAGCTGAATTTAATCTGTATCTCTACCTGCAAAATCGTTTTGCTGTAAGAGAACCTACCGCAGCAGAGACGACTACAGACCTTGACTGCAGATGCTGACCTGCAAGAGGAGGCTGATGGCACTGTGGCCATCCATGTCAGTGTTGTGGTATCCTTTCTGGGCCATGGACACACAGCTGTATCACATTCCCCCTGCACACACATACCACCACAGCTGCCTCCCTTCCCCCCAGTTTGTCTCCTCACTGCCAGTGCAGGGTTTGCATATCCTCCCTGAGATGATGGATGTTTCAATTGTGAGAGGGGTCTCTATTCCATGCAAGCATCTGAAAGCGCTTGGCAAAAATAGCTCACCACCTCCCAGACAAGCAGTCTGATGGGCAGAAATAGGAAATAGCCTTACTTGCCTCGAAGGGTGTTTTAACATTCCCCACCACCACGGTATCCTCTCACAAGCACAAATGACCTTCTCCCTATTAGAACCAGG
Source organism: Sterrhoptilus dennistouni (assembly GCA_013397095.1). NCBI lineage: Eukaryota > Metazoa > Chordata > Aves > Passeriformes > Zosteropidae > Sterrhoptilus > Sterrhoptilus dennistouni. Next base: position 976,671 of record VWZU01008650.1, read on the forward strand.
AGGCCCCCATTTTCCTAAGGTCCTGGAAAGATTAAGTGACACAGGTCCAAGGTTGCACAGGAAGTCTGGAGGGAGTGCTGGAAATAGAAGGGGGCCCTGATGAGTCCCTCTGCAGTGTCTTGACCACAAGACCATCCTTCCTCTCCCAAGGTTACACATCAGGTCTGTGGTGGAGCCAGGAATAGCACCCAAGTTTCCTGACACACAAACTGTCCTGCGCTGTGTACAAAGTAAGCACAAATAGAAATTCAAATCAATTTATAAAGCTGTGTCTTGCAATTAAACCTACAACTGCTTAGGTCTGAAGTCTGTACCTAAAGTTTTCTATGTATTGAAAGATGTGACACTCAAGAAATCTCTGTCCACCAATGGGGCAGCTAATACCTCACAGCAGCTAATCTCTCCTGCTTCTTCAGTGCTTCTAATTTCTCGACATGTCCTGTCTGTGCCAACAATGCAAATGCCACTTGCCACAGAGACACAGGCTGGCAGACGTGTGGGCTGAAGGGTGCCTTCTCTAGCCACCCTGTTGAGAACTGGGCCCAAACAAGGAGGCCAAGTCCTCTCTGGCTGCTGCAGGATGGAGAGAAGGAGACATTGCAGGTCGAGGTATGCACATGAATTAACAGTGCCACAGTGACAGCTTGAGGAGGGACCCCAGGCCCCCAAAGCCCTGGCTCTGGGGAATGAGTGCCCAGGGCACAGACCTGGCTAGGCCAGCCACAGGCTTTCATATTCACCACCTGGAGGGCCACGCGCTGCATCAGTGCAGGCAGCTTCCCTGGGGAGAGAAGGAGATGTGCTGTGTCAGGAGGGGCACGGTGCCATGTGTCCCTGCAGTTTGCTGGAACCTTTCCATTAATTTAATGGTCTTTGGATTTGGCCCTGAATTCTCAGCTGTCCCAGCTAAATAGACTCCCTAAGCAGGCTCTCTTCTCGTTTTAGAATGAGGAGGCTTTTCAGAGACCCTGCTGACCAGGAGGTTCCTGCTGTTCTTTGGCAGCAGAGCTCCCATCCTGGAGTGAGCACAGCCCTGTCACTGCCCCTTGGCCACAGTGTGTACCACCTGCACACATGGCTCCACACCTGCATCTGCCATCCTCTGTATCAAGCAAGACATGCTCCACTTCCACCCCCTGCCCAGATCATCCATTTTTTTATCCCAGTAAGGCCCAAGTACTATGGATGAGGAGAATGGAACCAGTGCTCCACACTGCACCTCAGCCCACTCTGGTCACTGAGAGCCACTGTATACACACATACTCAGGACCGGGGAAATTGGTAATCCTGTAGAAGAAATAAATCCTGTGTGTGACTGTAGCCCTAACCCTGCTCAAGACAGAAATAGAAGAAGCCATTGGGCTGATTTGTGTAGCCATCATTTCAGGAGGTGTTTCAGAAGGACAGGACCATGCCCTTCCCTTTGCTTATAGTTTTCTGTCAGTCACCAAGCTCAGCACTGCTGATAATTAGAACACTTGGACAAACTTATCTTTCCAAAGCTGTTTTATTTATTTATTTAAGCAGAAATAGGTAGATGCCAATGCTGTGCATTTTCACAAGAGCAAGGAGCTATGTGCTTTTCCAGACCTTTACATGACAGCAAACTAAAGCAGATCTTGCTGTTGCACCAAAAACCTGATGTTACAGAGGTACTCAACCACTGATGGCCTTCCTTTTGTTACTGCTATTTCTACAGAAGCAGCATTAAGGCTTAGCCAAGACCATGGCACTGACTGCAAAGTGCAGTACATCATAAGAAATGAGCCTGCTCCATAAAGCTTGGGAATAAGGGAAAATACAGAGAAATAAAGTGCTTTGGCCAAGGTTGAAAAACAAATAAGCAACAAAGATAGCAACAACACCTTCCAAGGCTCACTTTTCCGTCCAACCTGTGAGATTATGTTTTGCACTGAGCACCTGCTGCCATACACACCATCATGCCTCATTTAATATATGATGCATTGACTGATTATTGGCAGGTTGTTATGTCACTGCTCAAATTGAAACTGCTGTTCAGACTGTCACTGGCAGGCTGGTTTTCAATACGTCTCATCATTCTCCTTACGAAAACTTTCCTTAAAAGGACACTTTGGAATAGATGAGGATGATAACCATGTCAGGACACTTTGTGAGAAGTGAGCCTGTATGCCTGGTCTAAGGTTTCACTTAGCAAAAAGCTAAGCTTATAAACAGACAAGCCTCTGCAGTCAGTGTGAGTTTTACACAGAGCTCACACAAGAGTGGAGTTCCAGTGGTTCATGTACTTATGCACACTAAAATAAGGGGAATACATAAAGATCACTGGCTGCAATAATTGCTTGATTATATCTGCTAACTCACTCTTTGTGTTTAGGATATCATCCCCCTCCCCTGAAGTGAATGGGGATAGAGGATTTTCACCATCTTTGCAAAGCTGCAGAAGGTGGCCCACAATGATTTGGGTTCAGTTTTAATGGAGAAAAAATTAGATTATTCCCTAGATTTTCCTTACTTTCCTGAAGTGGAAGAACCTTTCCCTGAAGGGTCTCTGCTGATTAACATGCAGCACAACATGAAGGCGAGCTCGTTAGAACAAACTAAATTGGGGAAATTGCCTGAGCATTTATAGGCAAGCCAAGAGATGGAATCACACTCAGTTGTCCCACTATGAAGTCAGCAGGAGCCAGGGGCAGAACAGAAATCAAAGACTCAACTGATACTTCAGAGGTGTTGTAGCCAGGGGAATTGTGGCCACCAGTCCGCAGTGTTCACTGTTACCATTTCCTGGAGAGGGAAGTCTGGGGGAGCTCACAGCCAATGAGAGCACATCAAGGACCTGAGCTAGAGGAGCTCCCTCACTGGTGTGTCCCAAACTCACCTGGACTCCAGGCAAGTGTTTGAGCTTGCAAAAATTGAGGAGTTGAGTCATGACAATCCATGTCTGGATTGCAATGGAGTGCACTCAACTCTTGCTCTTCCTCAGGAAGTGACTCCATATGTGTTTATGTAAACACACAGCCCAACATGACTGGGCAAAATATTACTCAAGGTTTTGCCGTTTGCCTTTGGGGTAAGACTGAGCACAACAGTGGGGTCAACAGGTCAGAAGGTTAGGAGGGGAACGATGTATTGTTGTGTTGCGTATTCCAGTTGTTCCCCAGTTTTGTAATGTCTCAGTCCTAATCAATGCCCCCATGAGTCCACAGAGGCCTGTCAGATACCTGGTTGCAAAGTTCAGTCAGTTCACCATCAGATATGGAATAAGCATAGCACTCTGGTTATCATTAATAATATTTATTTTGGAAAAATATTTTAAAAATGAATTTCTTCATTAACAAAACGGTAAAAAAAAATCAAATAACATTTTGCACAATATTCCATAAATACATTTATATACAAAAAAATATAGTCACATAGACCCGAAGTGCCTTTGTACATATTTACCAAAAAATTTAAATTATAAAAAAATGAACATCACAAAATACTCAAGCTTTACAATTATCATGAAAATATTTTTACAGATTCAAAAAAATAACACACTTTTTCTCACCTAGTAAAAACACATTTTAGTATCAAAAAAGACAATAAAGGCAGTGTTTGTGTCTCTAATTCAAGAAAAGACTGGCTCATAATAATCCAAAATATACACTTCAGGCAGTGCATGCTTCTTATGTAGTAATTAAGTCCATTCATTTAAATATATATAGAAAAGCAACTGACCATAGTGCAATGATAAAATTCATAAAAGGCAGTGCAACAGTAATCCTTGAACACAGACCCTTGCCTGGTGTCCATCTGGTTTCTTTATTTTGCAGTCACTTTGCTAACTTCAGTAGAGAACCAGCTCAAGCCTGAATTTAGTTTCTCAGCAGCAGTCAGTGAAGGAATCTATCTCCCATTCCTCTTTCAGCAGCATTCATCGGGGCACGTCTCCTCTGAAATTGTTCTTGACAACCACCTTGCCATATCACCTCTGGTTTACACCTGGAAAGAGAAAACAAAAGCAGAGATCAGGAGAAGTCAATGAAACATATGAAGAGGGTTGTTAGGCTGCAGAGGGTGAGGACTCTGCATGAAGCACACCAAGGGGTGGGTCAGCACACCTCAACCACACTACCACTGTACCCTAGTCTACAAAACTTGTCAAACCTACAACATCTACAGCAGCAAGTCACTGAGTTTGTCTCTACAACATCCACAGCATCACAAACTCCTGGATTTCAACAGGTACAAACCACTGTGGCACTATGGAAAGGAGTTTATCTGCCCTGCCATGTATTGGATGGAAGCTGTGGACCAAGTTTTTGCTGTTCCACCCCTACTAACCTCAGTTGCTATGATGCACTCGTCTTTCTCTTCTGATATGACATACACCGACTGGTACTTTGTGTCCTTTGAAGTGGAGTATACTGAATCTGGTCGCTTTCTTTCAGAAGTATCACTATTGAGGGCAAAAAGAGAAAGAACAAGTCAGATGGCTGTTCCCTAAAGCTACCTTTGAGATATACACTCCCCCTTCAAAGCCAAGCTGCCCCCTGCCATCAGATGTGAGATACCTCTTTAGTTGTACTGCACTTTTCTCCTCTGCCTCTGAATCATACGTTTCACACTTGGCTTCACATTTGCTGTGCTCCTCCTTAACAGAGTCCTCATTCTTGAGTTCATGCACCAAATTGTAATCCACTGATGGGTATCTGACTTTGTAGCCATTTTTATCAGAGTTATCGCTGTGAAAGTCTACTTTCTTATTTGTGTTTTTAATCTGAGTGGCACCAATGACACTTATGGAAATGTCCTTTTCGCGCTGGCAGTTTGCCAGGTTATTCATCGTCTCGGTCTCGCTCCTGCAGGCATCAGGCTGGTGGTGCCTTTTCTGCACTCTGAGCCTGACGCAGACGACCACAGCAGCACAGCCCAGCAGCAGCATGAGGACCAGAATAATCCCAGCGCAGACAGCGATCCAGGGGAACTGGGAGTTCTGGCCTTCGGTGTACTTTTCAGTGAAGTCGACGATGACGGGTCCCTGAGGCGGCTCAGGGAGCAGGAACTGGCAGTTGAGGCCGCCGTAGCCGCGGGCGCACTCGCAGACATAGCGGTTGTTTCTTTCGTGGCAGGTGGCCCCATTGTGGCAAGGGTTGTGCTCGCATCTGCTCACCGGGGTGCTGCAGTTCTTCCCGTTGTATCCTGGCGGGCAGGTGCAGGAATAGTCATTGATGCCATCCTGGCAGGTCCCTCCGTTGACACAGGGGAAGGAGGCGCAGTCGTCCACATTGTCATCACAGTGTCTCCCAGTGAAGCCAGCCTGGCACTGGCAGATATAGGAGTTCCCCAGATCCACACACTGGGCTCCTGCAAGACAGGAAAGGGGATGAGCTGAGTGGTGGGAACACAGACACAATAGCCCCCCACTTGCTGTTCTCGGGGCAAAAGGCACAACCAGCAGCTGAGGAAAGCTTTCTTTTTGAGAGGTTAGCACAACCTTTGCCAAGTTAAAAAGCACACCTTTTTAAGAACGATTTCTGTTAAGCAGATTTATTTTTCATTCTCAATCCTATTCCTTTTTTAACATTTCACTCAGCTTGAACCAGAACACTAGTCCAGGTCAGGTTAACACCATATCTCATGTTACAGAGCTTGAGTGGCAATGAATAAAGGAGGACTACAGTACAGAAAGTCTTCACTAGTTTAATCAAAACAGGAAAATTACTGTTACCAGATTACAAGTAATAATGTTTAGCACTCATGTAGTATTTGCATCCAAAAACCTCTAAGACTCTTTGTAAAGGATTTGAAAGTATAATCTTCCACATTTTCATGCATGAAGCTTCAGACCAAGTTTCTTGGTCACAGCTGACTCATTAGAAAAGGCAATCTCCAGCAGTGGCCCAAGCCATGCCATTGCTTTCTTAGTACAGATCCTCCTCCACCAAGTCAACTATTGACATGACAAGGACTTTTTTACAAGAGGATGTAATGACAGGACAAAGCAAAATGGCTTTAAACTGAAAAAGAGCAGGTTTAGATAAGATACTATGAAAAAATTCTTTACTGTGAGGGAACAAGTTGCCCAGAGAAGTAGTGGATGTTCCGTCCCTGGCAGTGTTCAAGGCCAGGTTGGATGGGGTTTTGAACTGCCTGGTCTAGTGAAAGGCGTCCTTGCTCATGGCAGGGGCTTGGAACTAGATGACCTTTAAGGTCCCTTCCAACCCAGACCATTCTATAATTCCATGACTGATCAATGTGCCTTGCTCAGTATGCCTTATTATGAACTGCAGACAAGAAGCCAAAGTAAGTCTACGGTCTCCTTCCAGAAGACCACTGTATCATGTTTGGCCTTACCATTAGCACAAGGGCTGGAACTGCAGTAATCGATTTTCTTTTCACAGTTGAACCCAGAATAACCCAGCGGGCAGCGGCAGCTGTAGCCCCCATCAGGGTTGTCGGTGCAGCGCCCCCCATTGAAGCACGGTCCATCAGCACAAGTCATGGCACTCAGCTCACAGTTCTTCCCGTAGAACCCTGGGGGGCAGGTACAGGAATAGCTGTTCTCGAGATCCTGGGGGAAGAAACGAGAAACGATCAAAACATTTGTCTGAACTTGCTCAGAAATCCAAAAAGGGATTTTGAAAATCCATAAAACTGACATTAACTCCTCCCTTGGAGTTTCAGGTGACACAAACAACTCGAACTTACAGTGCAGCTTCCACCATTCTTGCAAGGGTTGGCATCACATTCGTTGATTTCAATCTCACAGTTGGAGCCTGTATACCCAGGTCGGCACGAACAAGTGTAGCTCCCCTGACCAGTATTGGTGCACGTGGCACCATTCTTGCAGGGCTTGTGGTGGGTGCAGTAGTTCAGGTCTGTAAAATATTTATTTTCTTTTTTTAAAAAGAGCAGCCAATATGCTTGCTACTTTGCAAGGCTAGCAGAGGGTGGGTGAGCTGAAAGTAGTTGCCTACTTTCTGCTTTTTAAAACAGATGCTGAGAACTCACCCTGGTTGCAGAAAAGGCCACCCCAGCCTTCCTGGCAGTTGCACTGCCACGGCTGCTGACAGGTACCATGGAGGCAGCCTGGGTATCGGATGCACTCATCACAATATCGCCCCTGCCAGCCCACCCTGCATCTGAAAAAAAAAAAGATGACAACAAAGTCTCATCAGATTTAGGCTTCTCACAGTTGAAAACCCTATCACAAGCACTGCAAGCACACTGATGCCAGGGATCAAGTTTCCTAAAAGCCCTCAGTGATCCTTCATGTGAGAAAGTCACCAAGTCCAACCATAGCATCAGCTTTCATCAGTCCTAGCTATTTCTTCTGCTTCCTTAGACAGACTCATGGTTTTGGAGAGTTAATTTATTTACTCTAATAACAAAGAGCCAAACCTTACACACAGCACTGTACACCCATTAGGATAATATTAATGGCACTGATGTTTGACTTATGAAATAATACTTCGATCTGACATCAACCAGATTTCTCAAATTTCCCTCTGATATGAAGAAAGTCCTTTAAACCAACTCTTCAAATGTCCAATGGCTTATTTAACCAGAGCATCAACGCTGAAAGACAAAGAAGGAAGCAGGAAGGGAGTGGAAAACTTACTTGCATTCCCCAGGCTTGTCGCAAAAGCCGTGTTGCTCGTCACATCCAGGCAAACAAATCGCTGTAAACAAACCAAGCAGGGAAAGACATCAGCACTGGTACCAAAACAATTCTTTTACAAGTCTGAGTCTGAGAGCACCTTGTGGGTGGGGAGTGAGTCCCTTTTACTAGGCTGGGGCAGTTAAGCACAGCTGAATTAATCTCTGGAGTCTGCAGGAATATTGATCTTGCCCCATAACTGGGCACTTTACTTATCACCAGGGATGAGCATTCTTCTTAATACAGTTGCACACAAACAAAAGAGGGCTCACAATTGCTCCCTTCCCCACAGCCCCTAACCCCCCCTCTTTCCCTTCCCAGTGAGGGTCAGAAGTCCTTTTTTCCAATTCTATGCACACAGCTCCACCTCTTAATATCCCCCGAAAGTGTGTGTGCAGATAAGAGTGGACAGCTGGTGTGCAGGGTGCCAGTGCAAGACAGCTGCTCTATTGTCTATTCTCTCCCAGCAGCTGCCCCACTGCAACAATACCCCGGCCCCGGAGCCAATGGGGCCGGCGGCCGGCGACCGGGCAGCCTATCCCTGCCCACAGCTAATCTATGGCACGCGCGTGA
>VWZU01008650.1:995464-1006446 GCA_013397095.1 Sterrhoptilus dennistouni
TCGGCCCTGCCCGGGCTGCGCGCTGCGGCCCCGCACCCTGCGAGGTCCTGAAAGGCCTCTTTCAAACCAAACTGTAGTTAAAGAGGGTGGTGTTCAGAACTCTGGCTTTAGCTGATAGGTTTCGGGAATGCTTTTAAAAAGCTGTCTGTTCACAATAGTTTGTAAACTCGCTTTTCTTTCTTTCCCTTTTGAATACCATAAGCATGTATATTTCTTAATAAAAAAGAAAAAAAAAACTATCCGTGTTTTTCTAGTATTGTGTACTTTCCTGTACGCTATTAGTGAAATCTCCCTCACTGCAGACACTCAATAATTGTCCAAACACAATCCTGTACCATGTGCTCTGGGGTGACCCTGCTGGAGCAGGGAGGTTGGACCTTGTGGTCCCTCCCAGCCTTACTCATTCAACGATTGTGTGAATTTTGTTTGGTCGCATTTATGAGAATCTTTTGATATTTGTATTTTTCACTGATATGAAAAACAGAAGTGGAAGGGAAAACTAATGAGTACTTACGTTGGGTTTGCTGATGGGAAATAAACTGTTTCAAATTGTTAAAAGCCAGGATACAGCAATGACCTCTCTCAGCAAAAGCAGAAAAATAACAGTTTTGTTTCCAAGCAGCTTTTTTTAAATTATTATAGAATTTCATTGTTTCTCAGTATTGCATCTTAGAATGTTGTTTTTATTTTTCTTCTTTCAGGCTGCTGTGAGTTTCGGAGATCAGCCATGGGTGTTAAAGGCTTGCAGGGATTTGTGGCAAGAGTTTGCCCTGACGCGTGCCAAACGGTAGATCTGAGAGAAATGGCAGAAAAGCACCGCATTGATCACCCTGATGCCCCACCTGTTATCGTGGTAGATGCCATGAGCTGCGTTAGGCGCTGGTACACACCAGAATCCTGGGTATGCGGTGGCCAGTGGCGGGAGTACCTTGCCATTTTAGAGGATTTTATCAATGCTTTTATGGCAGCTGGCATCCAGTTGGTGTTTTACTTCGACGGGGTGGTAGAAGAGAAAAAGAGAGATGAGTGGATCAAACGGAGGGTGAAGAATACTGAGGAAATAGCCAGATTATTTCGGTTTATCAAGACTCACAGGAAACAGCCAGGGAGGGAAATGTTTGTTCTTCCTTCAGCTCTGCCTACTTTTACACGTTATGCCCTGAAATCACTTGGCCAAAAAACAGTCTGCACATTGCAAGAGGCAGACTTTGAGGTGGCTGCATATGGTTTGCAGCACAACTGTATAGGAATTCTGGGGCAAGATAGTGACTACCTCATCTATAATACCTGTCCCTACTTTTCCATTGAGAACCTCCATTTGGACAGACTGGTCACTGTTATGTACTCTCGAGAAGTTCTTTGCCGTGTACTGGGTATTAGTTTGACAGACCTTCCTCTCTTTGCCTGCTTGCTTGGCAATGATGTTGTTCCAGAAAGCATGTTGGAAGGCTTTTGGCACAAATGTTTAACCACCAGTCCCCACAGGAATAGCAGCTACAACAGAAGAACAAACATACTGCTATCTGTAGCAAATTACATCTCAAAAATTCCATGCTCGTACAGCAGCCTGAAACACTTGGAAGAGATTCTACCTCTGGGATCAGACAAGACATTGCTTTGCAGAGGAGTGAACTCCTATCTTTTGCCTGGGCAGCAGTCTCCATGGATTCCCCCCAGTGTAACAAATTGTCAAACGTTATCACTTCAACAACAATCAGCTCTCTGTCAAGATAAAGAAATCTTTCAGGTAACTTTTTTTTTAAAGTTTAGTTATCACTTTATTGCCATGACTAGTTAGTGGAAGTTAGCAATGAGTACATCAATCCTATCAATTTAAATTTGCTTGTGCAAAAATCTTTTGTCTGTTCAGTAGAGCCCCAGTTAGGACTATTGCATGCATTAATATGAGCACAGATGCAGCACATTTAATAAAAAGAAGTTTCTCTCCTTTTGAAGCGTCAAGTAGGTCAAATAATGGGGATCAGCCCCTGTATAGGCCAGCAGCTGGGCACAGAAATGTACTTCCATGTATTATATGATTTGAGTATTCGACTTGGTTTTTACTTTGAGAGCCCACAGGTCAGCCATAAGCTGGCCAGTGATCTGCTTGGCTGCGCCTCGCGTTGGAGATATCAAAGGCTGCTGTGCTAACAATGCCGAAGTTGAAATGGCTCATGGTGGAGACATGGAAACTCCTACAGAATCATGGCATAAAGTCATAGAATGCTTGGGGTTGGGAATTTAAAGATCACCTAGTTCCAAACCCCTGCCCTGAGCAGGGAGACTTCCACTAGACCAGGTTACTCAGAACTCCATCCAACCTGGCCTTGAATACTTCCAGGGATGATCCAAATCCTTTCTCGTCAACCTGGGTCAGTGCCACACCACCCTCACAGCAAAGGGCTTCTTCCTAATATCTCATCTAAACCTACTTTCTGTAAGTTTAAATCCATTTCCCCTGATCCTGTCACTACACACCTTTGTGAAGAGTCCCTCTCCAGCTCTTTTGTAGCCCCCTTTAGGTATTTGAAGGCTCCAGAGCCTTCTCTTCTCCAGTTACACAACCCCTGCTCTCTCAGCCTCATAGCAGAGGTGCTCCAGCCCTCTGGACTGACTCTGACAGGTCGAAGTCTTTCCTGTGATGGGAACATCAGAGCTGGACACAGCACTCCAGGTAGGGAATCACCAGAGCAGAGCAGACAGGGAGAATCTCCTCCTGGTCATGCTGCTTTGGATGCAGCCCAGGGTTCAATTGGCTATGAGCACACATTGCTGGTCAAGCTGCTTATTCAGCAGCACCCTAAAGCCCTACTTAGCCCTGCTCTCAATCCATTCTCCATCCAGCCTGTCTTTGTGATCAGGGTTGCTCTGACCCAAGTGCAGGATCTTGTACTTGGCCCTGTTGAAATTGATGATGTTTTCCCAGGCCCACCTCTCAAACCTGTCCAGATTCCTCTGGATGGATCCTTTGCCTCCTGCATGTCAATGGCACTGCACAGCCTGGTGTCACCAGCAGACTTGCTGAGGGAGCCCTCNCTTTGTGATCAGGGTTGCTCTGACCCAAGTGCAGGATCTTGTACTTGGCCCTGTTGAAATTGATGATGTTTTCCCAGGCCCACCTCTCAAACCTGTCCAGGATTCCTCTGGATGGATCCTTTGCCTCCTGCATGTCAATGGCACTGCACAGCCTGGTGTCACCAGCAGACTTGCTGAGGGAGCCCTCAGTCCCACTGTGCGTGTTCCTGGCAAAGATGTTACACAGTGTTGCTCTCAGTACTGACCCCTGAGGACACCAGTTCTCACTGGCCTCCCCTTGCACGTCCAGCCATTGACCACAACTCTTTTGGTGCAACTGTACAACCAGTTCCTCATCCACTAAGAGGCCCATCTGGGCAATCCATGCCTCTCCAGGGGCAAGGATGTTGTGCAGGACAGTGTCAAATGCAATAAGTCTGTATTTTGTCACTTTTGATTCAGGTTAAATTGCCCCAGTTTTCATTGCCCCTGAATTACACAAAACCACTTAAATGGGTTTATTAATTCCCAAAGGGCAAGGGTGTAGTAGCAAGTTTTAGTTATGGCATCCCACACAGACAGGGATGCACAGTTGTTGGGGTGAGATATGGTATGTCAGATAGAGTCACTCTGGGAAATTGGATATATTAGCTTAGGGTGACGTGCCTGGCTAATAGAAAATGTGCTACTTTGCACCAGAGTTTATGGAATAGTAGTAAGTCTAGAGTACAATTCTGTAAATTTGTGGCAATTAAGATAACATTGAGATTTAAAAAAAAAATCTATACAAGGAAGTGTGTTTTAGACCCTATATTAGCCATCTGTTTCTCCATATTTTATTAGGTCCTTATAGACTTCAAACACAGACCCTTTTTTTCTTTCTCTTGCTTATCTTGAGCATTTTCTTTAAAACTATTTCTGTTTCCTTGTATTACTCTAGTAATATAATTTACATTTTCTTTTCTAAAAAGAACTATAAAACATTTTATAACTACATTGTAACATATACAATGTTCATTTCAACTAAATTGTAGATATATTTGGGCTTTTATATTAATCACACATAGATACAATACATATCACTTTTGACTGTTGTGGTTAAATAGAAGATATTTTAAAAAATCAGCAGCCATACGTCATAATAAGGTGTTGAAAAATATACTTTCTGCTTGAAGTGCAAGGAAAAAATAGCCAGAATGGAATTATCTGGGTTGGATTATGGCCAGAACAATAGTAGCAATATCCTTTTTCCTTAAGAGAATATACCATGTGGTCTTTATGACAAGTGGTCATTATTTCTTGGCTTGGTCTTTAATTTGAAGGGCTGAAGTTCTGAAGCATCATGCTGAGCTACTGCTCTAATAAAATAATAATGTTTAGAAATTCCATTGAGGAATGCCTCACTGCTGCTGCATGAATCCCACATGAAGCCAGTCCCTGGGCCAAGGAAATTACAGCCAAAATGTTAGACATGTAAACTTCTCTTTTGTTTTTGTTACAAATATTTGTATGTGTAATGTGTGTGCTTTGCTTCATGTTTTGAAACCCATATGTAGTTCTGCTTACCTTGTACATTGTCTGAACTGCACATCAATGGCACACAAAGCTCAATTCCAACCATGAGGGCGTAGCCTCATGTTGCTGTTTCTCTCAGAAAAGCATAACTTTCTAGCTGATTGTACATATGAATCAGAAATATTTTTCAAGATACAGACATTGAATACAGCAATACTTTTGAAATCAGCGTGTATTTTTTTCAGTACATAAGGTTGTGTTGATTATTGGCAAATCACAATAAACTGGTGTTGTTGGTGATCTCATATCTGTGGCTGGTTTCTGTGAAATAGTTCAGTGCTTCATTAAAATCATGCTTAGAAGTACTTGATGCTCTGTTTTTATTTTATACAGACGTGTACTTGGGAGATTGCATTGTGTACACATATTAGGAGTACTAAAGCATTTCTTGCAGGGAAACCTTTCATTTGTTGTATAAGTGCTCTGTTGATTGGCGCTGTACACAAGAAAGTATGACATTTCAGTAGGATTAGTTTTGATCAGTAGGGACTGAGTGAATGACTGCAGCTTTGACCTGCTGAGTTGCCAGGTTTGCAGATTCTGAAATTCTGCAGAAATGGTGAATTCATTTCTGGTCAGTGGTCCAGTAATTCCTGGTGAAAGCATCTGTAGGTAGCTGCAGCAGGGTGGCACAACCCAAACCGCACAGATGGCACGACACATGCAGGGAGTGCAGAGCAGAGAAACATCAGTGCCTGCTCACCATATGACACAGGTCCTGGAAAATTTATTAGTGGCACCCCATGAAAGTATTCACTCCTCTCAGCTGTTTGAACATCCCCAGAGTTTTGGTCTGGGGTTGTGAAGTAGAAAGTCTGTCTGGCTGTGCACTTGGCCAATCCAGATTGCCGGTGTTACTGGTTGGAATTCTGTGTTGCCTGAGAACATCTTTGTTGCTTTCTCACCTAGGCTGTTCCAGACCAGCAGACCCTGCTGGTGCTGAGTACTAAGCCTGGTACTGAGGCTGCTTGTAACCAGCTGCTGTAGCCAGATGTATCTGCGTCCAGTGCCTGGTTAATGTGCAGCCTGGGTGATGCTGTTAATTCTGCTTTTCAGCAACATGCCTGCAGACCTGGTTTTCCTCACTAGAGTAAATGGCATTTCTTTTCACGGTGGAGAGCTATTGCAAAGTGTGGTGATGTTAAGTATTCTAATTTTACCAGAATGTAAACGACACCAAGTCAGGTTGGGAAAGAAATACAGATGTCCTATGTAGTTCATCTTGCAATAAAATTAAAAGTTTTCATTTTTTCATGCCTTCACTTACTGTTTAAAGAAAGGAGTTACATATTCAGGTGACTGAAGGAGAGCAGCTATGCAGGAATTCAGAATTAATTTTAAGAATTATTACTTTCTAGAAAACTGTTATTCAAGCTCCCAAGTTTTAAGAATTAAAGGAGGGGCTAAGAAAGGCAATGATGGTTTTCCTGGGGATTCCTGACCACAAAAAGATGGATGTCTGAAAATATACTATATTGGTGTTATTTGGAAAAGCACTTGTTCCCTCCCTGGCCATTCCCTCAATTTCTACTGATAGAGAAATATCTATTTCCTCAAACAGTGAATACATTTTGTTAGTTTTTGATTCTTCTTAATTTTGGAGATAATGCCTTCTTCCTTCTTTGAACAGTTAGCTAAAGAACAGCATATCCAATCTGAAAATTATTGTATCTTCAATATCCTGAGTCATGGAGAGATTGAGTGCAGCAACTCGTTGGAAGATGACTATGATACAGAGATTCCTGGGCAGGCACTTATCTACCGCCCTGCTCGGCAGCATATTTATTCTGTCTTGTTGGAATCTGGAAAAGGTAAGGATTAAGCTACTTACGCCATTATTTAAGTATACTTTTAATTTTGAAATATCAAATCTTGAATTCATTGCTTCAGTGACTCTGTCAACATTTAGGATAGAAAATGTGTTTAGGATAAAAACTCTGAGCAGATGGAATGTAATTCTTATGGAAGTAAGAGAAAATGTGAGAGTGAAATTGTGGGGCTTCTTCTACATGCTGTTCCATTTCAGTGCTTTTAAACTGATTTTAAAAATTGGAGCTTTTTTCCTTGCTAAATGGGAAGTTGTGAAAGTTGCTAGTGATCACAAGATTGAGCAAAACAATGATCTCTAGGAGATTTTTGAAAGTTTGAATGTATATAGAACCTAATGTTGCTTTGATAAGTGTGGCTCTGGATGAATTAGTGAATTGTAATACACTTTTTCAGAACAATAATGCACTGTTAAAGTTTTACCGTCTGTTGATTTTAAGTCTGCAGTTTTCAGAACAGTCAAATACAGTTACTGTAATAACACAAATGCAAGAAGCCATGCCAGCAATTACTAGTTCTTTCATCCAAGTGCTAGAAAATATGATTTCCTTATCCAGGGGTATAAACAGATTCGGTAGCAGGTACTTATATCTGTGCTTGCATTCATCTCCTTGAAGACAGAGGGTTCTTTATTCACATCCTTGGACCAATTTCATGTTCTTAAGACTTCCATTAGTTAAGTGTTATCTTTACAGTGTCTTTCAGCCAGTGAGTTGGAAATTAAAAGTGTACTGAACTTTTATTCTTTTGAATGTGTTGATTTCTCCGTGGTAATTGCTTTACATTTTATTGATGAAAGTGCACCGCCATCAAACCTAATATCCAGACTATTTGCTTAGAAAGGCACAAAAAGGTAATTAAGTACATGACTTCCCTCAGCAGCCAGAGGTTGAAGTTGTGCCATAATAGGAAAAACTGAATCAGAGTTTACATAGCAATTTGGAGAGAATAACAAAAATCTCAGCAGTAATCATGCATATCTGTCATTTTTCATTTTTTGGTGTACTGCCTCCAATTTTTGTAGATAATTATAACTTGGTTGGGTTTTACTTATTCATCTAAACAGCGGGATATTCATTGATGTTTTCAGAAACATCCAGACCAAAATTCCTAATTAACAATTGTTGCTGCAAGATGGCAGGGTAGTAGGCAGGTTAGCATTTGTGTTACAGTGGTTTTAGTACTCAAAGAAGATTAGAATTGAAATACAGAAACATTTCTTTAGAGCCATATTGAAAATGAAATCTTAATATGAAAGTTTAAGGAAGTGATTTAGAATAAAACCACAGATAGCATGTATTATTTGTTCTCAGTTCAGGCTTCCAATTCCAGAGAAAATTTTGTAAAGTCATAGTACACCTTCAATTCTTAACCCTTCCAGAAAGGTAGGTAGATTGTGTCTGCATGGATGCCCCTATTAAATCTACATTTTCAGTGCATGTACCTACCTCTAACTGTTTTAACCATGTCACTTCCTAGTAGTTCATGGATTATTTTTTTATTCTGGTGTATAGTTGCTTCTAAGTCAAGAGTGTAGATCATTAGTCACAGTCTGTATTGGAATGCATAGATATGTGTAAGCCTTATCTTTTTATGTATTCACTGATAGACCTACAAAGAAGTTGTGTTCTTTACAAAGTAAGTAGAATTCTTTGCCAGTTTCCCTCAGATGAGGTCAAGTTGACTGTTTTTTGTAATTTGATAGGAGATAGGATGGGAAGAAGTAGTCTAGTGTCTGTCTACTGTCTGTAGGTTTTAGTATAATGTGGAATCGTGTTGGATTAGCATTAAAAAAGAGCTTACTGGAACAAGACAGCGAATTAAATTATTCCGTGTGGAGTCTGCCACCATTATGCAGCTGCTGATGTAGCACATATGAAGCTAACTTTACTAACTCTACACAATGTTCCAGTTTGCAGTGGTGATGTATGTGTTAGTGATCCTCCTTTTTACTCCTTAATATTGTCAATTAAAATATGGTAGAAACTGACTTCTTTGCAGTTTGCAGATCTGCTTGCTTACTGTTAATTGGCAAAGCAGCTAAAATTTGGTAAAAGCAGTGGTTACAGTTTTAGTAAGAACAGGTTAAAGCTAGTGTAAACTGTTTGCCCTACTCTGAAACAAGAGACTGTTAGTTTTGCATGCCTAGGTTGTGATTTCCAAGAGTGCCTAAGAGACCCACAAATCCATAGGAGCAGGATGTCATATTCTTTGAAACCATACCATACCACTTTGCCTGAAGCCATAGAGAGATAAGTGTTGCTTTTGCTATCAGTGCCACTTTAAATAATTCACTTGCACAGCCATTTTTTTCAGTCCCCATGCATCATCTCAGTCAGACTGGTGCAGCTGTTTGTGCAGCTGTGTGGTGGCCTAGTTTGAAAAACTGAAAATAGCCTCTGTCTCTCTTCCTTGCCTTTCTTGTAGTCAGGTAACTAACCTGGTCTGTTTCCCTATCTGGCTCTGTGTAGCCACAAACAGCTGTGGTGAAACACCCTGAGGGAATGGCAGGGAGTGGGAATGAGCAAATCAGTGCCTGACTGTAAAAGGTAGCAGTGCTGCTGAAAGAATTGCTTACATAACATAATGTAAATTGCCTTTGGTATAGTTTGGTGTATGGTAAGCATTCATGTACCTTTACTCATGGAAATGTTGGAGAATCATAGCCTTATTTTTGACCCTACGGAAATAAATGGGGAGCTGATAGTGATTCTGACAACATGGCATTTGTTGCCTGTGTGTTCCAAAAGTACATTTATAATTAATTGAACCATTTCTGATCAATATGTGAAATATTGCATACAGTGATAGAAATTGTCAACACTTAAGCATCTTTCCAAGAAAAAGTACTTTTGGAAAAATTCAAGTAGGAGGGGAAAATAACAGTAAATATTACACCGTGATAGGCCACCCAAGCTTTCTTATGTGTGCAAAGAGTTCAGAACAAAGCCAGCAGGTTTTGGCACTAGCACAGTCCATGGAAATACCTGCACCTGCATGTCCATTGCCAATTAGGAGGTTATGTAATGTAGCCTGAGCCCGTGGCCAGCTCCTCGAAGTCCTGGCATCACTCCCAGTTCTAACATTAGCAGGCCAGACTGAACCTTGCTTTGACGCTGTCAAAAACAGTCCATTAGCAGAATTTTTGCCAGTTATCACCAGTGACTGCTCAAGAGAGTTGGCCTTGTTGCAGGGGTAGAGGAACATGCATAACATTTTCCAACTGTCTCATGTTTTGCACATAGCTGAAGCTTTCCTTAGGCTGCCTAAGCAGTGCTTTCACAGGTCATTCAGAATCTGTTTAAACAAAGGAACTGCAATTTTCTTTTCATTTCATTGCTGGTATTTTTGAGAAAAAAGTTTGAAAAATTAGTGGGTTTTTTTTTCTGAAGACATTTTCATGCAGGGAGGGTTGACATTTAGTAATCATATCTCCATTTTATCCTTGGTATGTTAATGTGCTGTCAGTTTGCAGGACTTTGCTTTCAGCTATATTTATTTGGCTGTTTATGTGAACAGTAATACACTTGTGTTACTAATGGAGTATAGTAACATAGCACTTAGCTATGTGGTGCTATGTCCTGTACCTACGTTCACAAACATTAAAAGAATGAAACTCTGGGCTTCCTACTGACTTTTTACTGTGCATGAGTTCAATGGTTGATGTCAAAAATAATCTCTCACTGGTATTTAGAATCAAAACACATTTTGGTAAGTTTTTCTATGAGTTGTGGAACTCATAAAGAGCAATGTTCCCCACCAGCAAAGTTTTTATATTTCCATGCTTCTTTTTACCATCTTAATTTCTCCTTGTGTCCTTGACAATTCTCTCCTGCAGTATATGGTGTTCCCAAGCATGCTCCCTATTGCCTCCTGCCCTTCCCAAATCCCATCTACCTTTTTGCTCACCTCTAGCTCTTTTACAGCCGTTTGTGAATTGATTTGCCATTCAGTCTGTTTGGATACAACAGGTAAGTTGACTTTCCTGCCTTTCTTTCAGTTGGTGCCCTACTAGGATTCCTCTTTCAGCTGAGTCTCCAGTTTCACAAAATGTGTGGGACGTTAATCCATTTGAAATCATTTCTCCTTTGTCAGACTTAGTTGAAACAGAGCAGTGCATCCAGGAATTAATTATAAGACAGATGTACTAATTGTATTAGGTTTGCCTCCTTAAGAAACCAGGCTAAAATTTAGGAGTCTGAGTGAGCTGAATTAATTGAATAAAGCAGAGTAAACTACACACTAAATCTTAAAACCAAATGCTAAAACATCAGAATGTTTCTGAAAGTGACTTTGGGTTGTTTAACTGGAGGGTTTTGTTCATGAAATAGCATTGTCATAGACAATGATTTATAATGAAGATGTGAGACTATTCAGCTACTGGAATGTACAGTTTAAGGCTTCCCCCCCCCCACACCCAGTGTAAGCATTTTTAATTTTATTTTTAATGTCATTGGTTTTTGAACAGATAAGCATGACAAGCCAGGTGTAATACTGTCCCTCAATAGTCTATGTGTTTGTTCTTCAGTTCCTCATCTTTATTGGGAGTTTGTGCTGCAGGTCCC